>PVLC010015630.1:13334-25834 GCA_004027655.1 Graphiurus murinus
ACTGGGGATTGAACTCAGGGGCATTCTACCTCCGAGCTATACCCCCAGCCCTATTTTTTATTCTTTATTTTGAAACCGAGTCTCACCAAGTTGCGGAGTGCCTCACTAGGTAGCTGAGGCTGGCCGCGAACCCGGATCCTCCGGTCTCAGCCTCCCGAATGCTGGGATTACAAGCGTGCGCCACCACGCCCGGCTTGCAAAAAGTAAATTTTAAAAAGCCACACAAGAGCTGGGCGTGGTGGTGCACGCTTGTAATCCCAGTAGGTGGGAGGCTGAGGATTGAGGGTTGCAGGTTCAAGGCCAGCCTCAGCTACTTAGTGAGGCCCTCTGCAACTTAGCGAAACCCTGTTTCAAAATAAAGAATAAAAGCCGGGCGTGGTGGTGCACGCTTGTAATCCCAGCATTTGAGAGGCTGAGATTGGAGGATCCGGGTTCGCGGCCAGCCTCAGCTACCTAGTGAGGCACTCTGCAACTTAGTGAGACTCGGTTTCAAAATAAAGAATAAAAAATAGGGCTGGGGTGTAGCTCGGAGGTAGAATGCCCCTGAGTTCAATCCCTAGTGCCACAAAATAAATAAATAAAGAATAAAGAATAAAAAATAGGACTAGGGGTGTAGCTCGGAGGAAGAATGCCCCTGGGTTCGATCCCTAGTAGCCAAAATTAAATAAATAAATAAATAAATAAATAAATAAATAAATAAATAAATAAAAGCCACACATGAGCCAGGCATGGTGGCACACTCCTGTAATTTCTGTAGTTGGGAGGCCGAGACAGGATCTCAGGTTCGAGGACAGTTTCAGCAATGTAGCAAGACTCTTAGCAACCTAGCAAGACCCTGATTCAAAGCAAAAAATAAAACCGGGCTGGGTTGTGGCTCAGAAGTAGAATGTCCCTGGGTTCAATCCCCAGTACCACAGACACACACAAACAAAACAAAGCCTTACAAGTCGCACGTACCCCAAGCCTGGCTTCCTGTCCAGACACCAGTCAGCCACTCCCCCAACGTCGGGAGGCTCTGGCCTGCGGGAGGGAGGGGGGACGGTTTGCACTCTTTTTTTTTTTTTTTTTGCGGTACTGGGGATTGAACTCAGGGGCATTCTACCTCCGAGCTATACCCCCAGCCCTAGTTTTTATTCTATAGTTTGAAACCGGGTCTCGCTAAGTTGCGGAGGGCCTCACTAGGTCGCTGAGGCTGGTCTCGAACCCGGATCCTCCAGTCTCAGCCTCCCGAATGCTGGGATTACAAGCGTGCACCTCCACGCCCGGCTCTGGTTTGCACTCTTGTCATAACCAGGCGTCTGGTCACTTGGGGGGGTCACACTGGAGCCAGAACCTTCCCCGGTCCTCCCCTCTGAGCCTACACTTCTACCCCGTTGACTTTCTTCCCCATGTAGTTTTTTTTTGTTTGTTTTTTGTGGTACTGGGGATTGAACCCAGGGGCATTCTACCTTTAAGCTACACCCCAGCCCTATTTCTTTATTTTGAAACCGAGTCTCACTAAGTTGCGGAGTGCCTCACTAAGTAGCTGAGGCTGGCTATGAACCCGGATCCTCCAGTCTCAGCCTCCCGAATGCTGGGATTACAAGCGTGCGCCACCACGCCCGGCCCCCATATAGTTACACTTCGTCTTCCTGCTGGCACCCGCTCTGGCCCTGGTGAGCCGCCTGGAGTCGGGGGTTGGGATCTGGTTCTGGGAGGTGCGGGCCAAGTCTCACTGCAGGACCGACCCAGGGACCAATGTTCTTTCCTTTTCGGTTTTGTCCGCCTCTCCTCCCCACCCCATTCCTTTTCAACATGTTCCAGTGTTTTTACCAGAATAGGTCGCTCGGCTAAATCAACTCCTGATATGGAAAGTTGAGCTGAACGAAACATAAATCCTAGGAGCTTTGTTTGCTTAACGGAAAGGAAAAAAAAAAAAAGAAGAAGAAGAAAACTTGGCCGCCTGGGCCTGCGTCACTCTCCATTTCTGTCCTCTCTGCTGTTGATTTTCTGCCTCTCCTCTCCTCTCTTTTCCTCTCCTCTCCTCTCTTCTTCTCTCCTCTCCTCTCCTCTCTTCTTCTTTCCTCTCCTCTCCTCTCCTCTCCTCTCTCTGTCTCCCTGGATCAAAGTCTCTTCCTTCCAGACTCATCTCTCTGAATCTTGCCTTTTCTCTTCACCACCCGTGTCTGCAGCTGCCAATCTCTGGCTTTCAGTCATTCTGACTTGCTTTTTCGGTGTCTCTTGGCTGGACGTGGTGGCGCACGCTTGTAATCCCAGCATTTGGGAGGCTGAGACCGGAGGATCCGGGTTCGCGGACAGCCTCAGCTACCTAGTGAGGCACTCCGCAACTTAGTGAGACCCTGTTTCAAAATAAAGAATATAAAATAGGGCTGAGAGCCGGGCGTGGTGGCGCATGCTTGTAATCCCAGCATTCGCGAGGCTGAGACTGGAGGATCCGGGTTAGCGGCCAACCTCAGCTATCTAGTGAGGCACTCTGCAACTTAGTGAGACCCGGTTTCAAAATAAAGAATAAAAAATAGGGCTGGGGGTATAGCTCGGAGGTAGAATGCCTCTGGGTTCAATCCCCAGTACCAAAAAAAAAACAATAGGGCTGAGGATGTATCTCTGAGGTTGAATGCCCCTGAGTTCAACCCCCAGTAACCGCAAAAGAAAAAAGAAAGAAGGAAAAAGAAAACAGGGCTAGGAATGTGGCTCAGAGGTAGAATGCCCCTGGGTTCAATCCCCAGTACAAAAAAAAAAAAAAAAGCTGGGCCCTGGGTAGCAGTGACTCAAATTTGACCCTTTCCCTCTAGACAGAAAGGTGAACCACAGCCGTGCACATTGTGGTGGTGCACATTGTAATAATCCCAGTACTTGGGAGGTGGAGGAGGATCCGGGTTCGTGGCCAGCCTTAGCAACTTAGTGAGGCCCTCTGTAACTTAGTGAGACCCTGTTTTAAAATAAAGAATAAAAAACAATACGGCTGGGGATGTAGCTTAGAGGTAGAATGCTCCTGAGTTCAATTACCAGTGCAAAAAAAAAAAAAAAGAAAAGAAAAGAAAAGAAAGAAAGGTGAGTCACAGCACAAAGAACGATGCCTAGCACCGCTTGGGGTTGGGATGGCAGAGGTCGGGGGAGCTCCTGGGATGGTAGAGGAACCCCAGGCTAAGAAACTCATTTTTCCTTATCAACCTGAAAGAGTGGCTAGTGATTTCTGAGCCAGAACTTGCTAAACTAGGGATATGGTGTTGCCAATAAGTAGCATGGATTGGCCAGACGTGGTGGTGCACACCGGTACTCCCAGTACTTGGGAGGCCAAAAAAGGAGGACCTTTGGGTTTGAGGGCAGCCTCAACAACTTTGTAAGCAACTTAGCCAGACCCTGTATCAAAATAAAAAATATACAGATGGTGTGTGTGTGTGTGTGTGTGTGTGTGTGTGTGTGTGTGTGTGTGTAGCTCAGAGATAGAATACCCCTGGGTTCAATTACCAATACCATAAAAAAAATAATAATAATAGCATGGATTGGAAAGGGCTACGCCGGGGTAGGGGTGGGGCACTCAGGGAACAGGAACGACAGGCCAGGCAGGAGGCCAACAAGCCCCCAAGAGGCGAGAAGGCCGTCAGGGTTGCAGCCAGGTGTGGGGGGGGGCAGGTGGGCTGAGGGGCGCTGGCCATGACAGCTCAGGTTTAAGTCCATTGCAAACCACCGTGTGATAAAGGTCTATGGTGAGGCTGAGGATGGATGGTAAATTATTATTATTATTATTTTTGTGTGTGTGTGTGTGTGGTACTAGGGATTGAACTCAAGGGCATTCTACCTCCGAGCTACACCCCCAGCCCTATTTTGTATTCTTTATTTATTTTTTTATTTTTTTTCGGTACTGGGGATTGAACTCAGAGGCATTCTACCTCCGAGCTATACCCCAGCCCTATTTTTTATTCTTTATTTTGAAACCGGGTCTCACTAAGTTGCGGAGTGCCTCACTAGGTAGCTGAGGCTGGCCGCGAACCCGGATCCTCCGGTCTCAGCCTCCCGCATGCTGGGATTACAAGCGTGCGCCACCACGCCCGGTTTGTATTCTTTATTTTGAAACCAAGTCTCACTAAGTTTCAGAGGGCCTCACTAGGTAGCTGAGGCTGGCCTCGAACCCGGATCCTCCGGTCTCAGCCTCCCAAATGCTGGGATTACAAGCGTGCGCCACCACGCCCGGCTTATTATTATTTTTTTTAATGAGCTTTCATTGGTGCATTATCGCCTCACGTCATAATGCTGATCATGTTGGCAGTGACACACACGCACACAGCAGTTGGTGCTCCCACCCGCCTCTCATCTCCCCCTTCCCATACGGAGGACTGAGACTGAGATTGGGGTTTTCACACATGTACAGACCATCGATGTTAATATTTCCAATAACGAGGCTCAGTCTTCCCCCGTCCTTTTCCCTTAGACCCCCTCCCTGGCTCCACTGAGGTTTCTCCTCCGTTATCTGGGTCCCTCTGGCCTCCCAGTTACTCCCTAGCTTGTGCATATTAGAGAAAAGATATGGCCCTTCACTTTCTGTGACTCGCTAATCTCACTTAGCCGAGTGTTTTCCAAGTCCTTCCATTTTCTTGCAGATGACAGTGTTTTATTCTTCTTTATTGCTGAGTAGAATTCCATTGTGTGTGTTTCCCATAGTTTTGCGATCCACTCATCTGTTGATGGACATCTGGGTTGATTCTATAATTTGGCTATTGTGAATTCTGCTGCTATGAACTTGGGTATGCATAGATTGTTGTCGTTCTCTGGTTTCAACCTCGTTGGAAAGCTACCCAGGAGTGGTATAGCTGGATGGTAAATTCTTTTTTTTTTTTTTTTGTGGTACTGGGGATTGAACCCAGGGGCATTCTACCCCTATTTTTTATTCTTTATTTTGAAACAGGGTCTCCCTAAGTTGCGGAGTGCCTCACTAGGTAGCTGAGGCTGGCCGCGAACCCAGATCCTCTGGTCTCCACCTCCCAAATGCTGGGATTACAAGCGTGCGCCACCACACCCGGCTGGATGGTAAATTCTAAAGGTCAACTAACTCCGTAGCTCCTCCGTAGCTCCTCCAAGTGAAGAATTCATATTTTTCTCCAAAGATCAGCAAGTAGAGAACCACTGACTTTGTTTGGTTGCAATCCTCTCTTCTTCCAGTAGGGTCCGCCCTCAGCCGCCCTTCAGTGGATTAGCCAGGCCTGACCAATCAGCATTGTCCCTCTCCCAGGCTACCCCCATTGGTTCAGGGATGGGCACATGACCTACAAGTGACCAATGAGAGTCAGCCCTGGGATTTCTGTGGGAGCTGGTGAGAAAGGGTTCTGCCAGAGCATGAATTGGTCCATGTGAGTTGCTGGGGCGTCTTTGCTCAAAGCAGGGGAGAGGTGTGTGAATGAAATGCGGAGAGAGGGTGAGTGAGGGCCCAGGGAAGAGCACTTGAGCATGTGGCCCCAGGGGCCCTGACGCCAGCCTCCTCCTCAACTCTGTAGTTTTGTGAGCGAATAAATGCCCTTCCTGGGTTAGGTCAGCTTTCGCTAGGTCTTTCCCCCTGGTAAGCTGCCACCCCTCCATTGCAAGTGAGACCCTCCCGCACAGGTGGTTCCTACATGGTAGCTCCGGATCCCACCGAGGCGCTGTTCTCCAAAGCATGCCTCTTTTTTTTTTTTTTTTTTGCGGTACTGGGGATTGAACTCAGGGGCATTCTACCTCCGAGCTATACCCCCAGCCCTATTTTTTATTCTTTATTTTGAAACTGGGTCTCATTAAGTTGCGGAGTGCCTTACTAGGTAGCTGAGGCTGGCCACGAACCTGGATCCTCCGGTCTGCCTCCCGAATGCTGGCCACGCCCGGCTCAAAGCACTCCTCTTATATTGCTCGCATGTGACAAAGACTTGGAGTTTCACAGCAAATGCCAAGGAAATCGAGAGAATAGCATGGGCCTATTCTGGATCTTCTATAACCTTCAGCATCCAAAGATCCACCCCTCCAGAGCTGTGTGGTTTCAGGCAAGTATCTTAACTTCCCTGGGCCCCAGTTTCCTCATCTGTCAAGTGGGTAGAATAATAGTGCCTACTAATATTATGAGGATTAAATGAATTAATACATGTAGAGACTGGGTGTGGTGGTACACGCCTGTCATCCCAGTACTTGGGAGGCTGAGATAGGAGGATGGCAGATTCGAGGGCAGCCCCAGCAAGTAGGGAGACTCTCATCAACCTAGTAGAACCCTGTTTCAAAATAAAAATAAAATAGGGCTGGGGGTGTAGCTCAGACGTAAAATGCCCCTAGGTTCAATCCCCAGTACACCCAACCCTAAAACAAACAAACAAACAAACAAATACATGCAGAGTGATCAGGACAGGTCTTGGCACATGGCAAATCTCAAATGCTAGCTGCTGTGTGTGTTTGTGTGTGTGTGTGTGTGTGTGTGAGAGAGAGAGAGAGAGAGAGAGAGAGAGAGAGAGAGAGAGAGAGAGAGAGGCTGGGGATTGAACCCAGGGGATTCTGTCTCCAAGCTACATCCCCAGCCCTATTTTATTTTTATTTGAAAATGGGGTCTTACTAGGTTGATGAGAGTCTCACTACTGGCTGAGAGACTGTCCTCAAACTGCGATCCTCCTCTTTCAGCCTCCCAAGTACTGGGATTACAAGTGTGTGCCGCCACGCCCAGCTTGGTTAGCTACTGTTTTTATTACTAGGATGGCTATTATCCTCCAGCACAGCTAGACTCCTAGAAGTCTGGCTCTAGGGGACGGGAGAGAACTAACTGCCCATCCTCGGGTGCCTTGAGCTTGCCCTTTGCTCTCTAAGACCCGCCTCTTTCCCAAATGATTGACACTGGCGCTGTCCACTCAGCATGCCCTATGCTCTGCAGCTGAGGCAGGCCTGTGGGATAAATACAAGCCCACTGAGGAACAGGCAGCAGGGAAGACATTCCAGGCTGAGGAAGGGTTAGAGGTTAGACCACACATCCCTGCTCCAGCAATGGCTGCTCAAGGGTGCAGGCCCACCCAGGCAGAGAGCGGCAGGGCCTGGGGTCTCAGTGGAACAGTCCATCAGAGACTCATTTTCCGGCCCCTCTCCATTGTTCTATGGGCGCAGGGGAAAGGCTTCCAGGAGGCAGGAATAAGGACCTGGTGCCCAGCCCGAGAGTCCTGGGATATCCCCTGGGACACTACTGCCCCAGCTACACCGGCGAGCTTGGGGTCAGTGGCTGTCTCTCCCCAGACCATGGCAGAAATAACAGTCTGCTTTGCATCAAAGAACCTCGAGAGGCTCTTTGTCTTGCTGGTTTCTCCCGTGGTGATGAGCTCATCTGACCTCCTTGCAACCCTGAAAGGTGGTTTAGAGCAGAGAATCAGCCTCTCTGTTAGATAGAAGGGGAAACTGAGGCCGAGGGACTGACTGAGCCTGGATCACAGGGACTCAGTGAAGAGCTTCGGAACCCAGCCTGTCTGCCACTAGACCTAGGTCACCATAGCTGTCCCCCATCTCTGTGTGTGAGTGTGTGTGTGAGAGAGAGAGACAGACAGGGGATTAAACTAAAGGGCATTCTACACCTGAGCTACACCCCCAGCCCAATTGTTTTATTTTATTTTTGTGGTTCCGGGGATCAAACTTAGGGGCATTCCACCTCTGAGCTACAATCCCGGACTGATTTTATTTTTTATTTGGAAACAGGGTCTTACTAAATTGTTGAGGCTGGCTTTGAACCTGCAATCCTCCTGTCTCAGTTGCCCAAGTACTGGGACTACAGGCATGTGCCACCACGCCCAGCTTTAATATTTATTTATGTATTTATTTATTTATGGTGTTACTGGGGATCAAACCCAGGACATTTTATCTCCAAGCTACATCCCCAGCCCTTTTTATTTTTTATTTTGAAACAGGGTCTCCCTATGTCAATGAGAGTCTTGCTACTTGCTGAGGCTGTCCTCGAACCTGTGATCCTCCAGTCTCAACCTTACAAGCATGAACCACCATGTCTAGCTCTATATTTTTAAATTTTCAAACAGGGTCTCTCTGAGTTGCTGAGGCTGGCCTCAGACTTGCCATCTTCCAGTCTCAGCCCCATCACTTGTTTTGTAAATTTTTTTTTTTTTTTTCAGTACTGGGAATTAAACCCAGGGATTCTATCTCAGAGCTACACTCCCAGCCCTATTTTATTTTATTTTTGGCAGTGCTGGGAATTGAGCCCAGGGGCATTCTACCTCCAAGCTACACCCCTGGCGCTATTTTTTATTTTTTATTTTGAAACACGGTCTCACTAAGTTGCAGAGAGCCTCACTAAGTAGCTGAGACTGGCCGCAAACCTGTGATCCTCCGGTCTTAGCCTCCCAAGTACTGGGATTACAAGCTTGAGGCATCACGCCCAGATTATTCTTTATTTTGAAACAGGGTCTCACTAAGTTGATGAGGGCCTCTCTTAACTTCCAAGGCTGGCCTCAAACATACAATCCTCCCAAGTTAGCCTCCCAAGTGCTAGGATTACAGGTGTATGCCATCATTCCTGGCTTGTAAATAAAATTTTATTGGAATACATCCATATTAATTAATTCATTCATTCAGTCATTCATTCCTTGCCTGCTTTCACCATACAACTGCAGAGCCGAGTAACTGCAACAGAAACTTTGTGGCTCCCAAAGTCAAAAAGGATTTACCAAGCCAGGCGTGGTGGCGCACGCTTGTAATCCCAGCATTCGGGAGGCTGAGACTGGAGGATCCAGGTTCGAAGCCAGCCTCAGCTACCTAGTGAGGCACTCCGCAACTTAGTGAGACTCGGTTTCAAAATAAAGAATAAAAAATAGGGCTGGGGGTGTAGCTCGGAGGTAGAATGCCCCTGAGTCCAATCCCCAGTACCGCAAAAAAAAAAAAAAAAAAAAAAAAAAAAAGGATTTACCAGCCAGGCCAGGCGTGTTGTCACATGCTTGTAATCCTAGTACTTGGGAGGCTGAGACAGGAGGATGGAAGCTTCGTGGTCAGCCTCACTACCTAGTGAAACCCTGTGTCAAAATAAAGAATAAAAGCCAAGTGTGAGCCAGGCGTGGTGGCGCACGCTTGTAATCCCAGCATTTGGGAGGCTGAGACTGGAGGATCCGGGTTTGTGGCCAGCCTCAGCTACCTAGTGAGGCATTCCGCAACTTAGCCAGACCCTGTTTCAAAATAAAGGATAAAAAAATAGGGCTGGGGCTATAGCTCAGAGGTAGAATGCCCCTGGGTTCCATCCCCAGTAACGGAAGAAAAAAGAAAAAAGAAAAAGCCAAGTGTGGTGGCACAAGCTTGTAATCCCAGTACTCAGGAGGCTGAGACAGGGAGGATCCCAGCTTTGTGGCCAGCCTCAGCTACTTCGTGAGGCTCTCCACCAATTTAGTGACTCTTTTTCCAAATAAAGTATAAAAAATCAGGCTGAGGGTGGAGCTCAGAAGTACAATCCCTAGTACTGTACACACACACACACACACACACACACACACACACACACACAAAGACACGGTTAGCCATCCCTGTCGTGCCTACCTCCCAGGGTTGTGGGGACACAAAGACTAGGCAGACATATTAATTAGGCTGTGCAAACTTTTTTTTTTTTTTTTCAGCACTGGGGATTGAACTCAGGGGCATTCTACCTCCGATCTATACCCCTAGTCCTATTTTTTATTCTTTATTTTGAAACAGGGTCTCACTAAGTTGCGGAGTGCCTCACTAAGTAGCTGAGGCTGGCAGAGAACCCAAATCCTCCTGTCTCAGCCTCCCAAATGCTGGGATTACAAGTGTGCGCCACCACGCCCGGCCTGTGCAAACTATTGATGGCTGTTCAGCCACAGTGCACCCTTCGGCTTCCCCCTCTGATTAGGTGCTCTCTGTAAAGGCACTGGGGTTGAGCCAGGCATGGTGGCACACACTTGTCATCCCAGTACTTGGGAGGCTGAAATAGGCGGATCGCAGGTTCACAGCCAGCCTCAGCTACTTAGTGAGGCCCTCTGCAACTTAGTGAGATCCTGTTTCAAAATAAGAGATAAAAAGCCGGGCGTGGTGGCGCACGCTTGTAATCCCAGCATTCGGGAGGCTGAGACCGGAGGATCCGGGTTAGCGGCCAGCCTCAGCTACCTAGTGAGGCACTCCGCAACTTAGTGAGACTCGGTTTCAAAATAAAGAATAAAAAATAGGGCTGGTGGTGTAACTCGGAGGTAGAACGCCCCTGGGTTCAATCCCCAGTACTGCAAAAAATAAAATAAAATAAATCAAGGCAAGGGGTCTCTCTGGCCAGAGCAGACATCTGGAGCAATCAGGATCCTGTTTGGCTCTGCGCGACGGACTTCGCCGGGCGGGACAGCAGAGCCACGCGCAGCAGCGGATGCTCCGGCCCTGAACTCTTTTCTCCGAGTACTCCCCAGAGGTAGCCGCTGCCTTTCAATCTCTGCCCTTGTTTATTTTCAAAGGGACGTTGCCAGACCGCCAGGCCACCCCTGCCCTTTCATGGTTTGTTTTATGCAGGAGATTTCAGGAGGAGAGAGAAGAGGTAAAGAGGCCAGAAACAAATCCTTCTGCCAGCAAAGAACCCCAAGAGGCCCCGGCTGTAGGAGGGCCCATGGGGCCGGTGGCTTAATTACATAGCAGGGACAGATGACCCCCTACCCAGAATACTTTATAAGATTTTTTGTGTGTGTGTGTGGTACTGAGGATTGAACTCAGGGGCATTCTACCTTCGAGCTAAACCCCCAGCCCTATTTTTTTTTTAATGGTACTGGGGATGGAACCCAGGGGCATCTACCTCCAAGCTACATCCCCAGCCTTATTTTTTATTCTTTATTTTTATTTATTTATTTGTGGTACTGGGGATTGAACTCAGGGACATTCTACCTCCAAGCTACACCCCCAGCCCTATTTTTTACTCTTTATTTTGAAACAGGGTCTCACTAAGTTGTGGAGTGCCTCACTAGGTAGCTGAGGCTGGCCACCAACCCGGATCCTCCGGTCTCAGCCTCCCGAATGCTGGGATTACAAGTGTGCGCCACCACTCCCCGCTTATTCTTTATTTTGAAACAGGGTCTCACTAAGTCTAGGAGTGCCTCACTAAGTAGCTGAGTCTGGCCAGGGATCCAGCTCATCCAGTCTCAGCCTCCCAAGTACTGGGATTATAAGTGTGCGCCACCACACCTGGCTTCCCAGCCCTATTTTTATGTTTTATTTAGAAACAGAGTCTCACTAAGTTGCAGAGGGCCTCATAAGGTTGCTAAGGCTGTCTGCGAACCTGTGATCCTCCTGTCTCAGCCTCCCATGTACTAGGATTACACATGTGAGCCACCAAACCTGGCTTATAAGAGTTATTTTATTTTATTTTATTTTTGGTACTGGAGAGTGAAGTCAAGGACATTCTACCTTTGAGCTATACCCTCAGCTCTATTATTTATTTATTTATTTATTTACTTATTTATTTATTTTTTGGTACTGGGGATTGAACCCAGAGGCATTCTTCCTTTGAGCTACACCCTCAGTCTAATTCTATTTCTTATTTGGAAATAGAGTCTTGCTAGATTGATGAGAGTCTCACAGGCATGTCTCACCATGCCCAGCTCTATTTTATTCTTATTTATGAAACAGGGTCTCGCTAGGTTGGTGAAAGTCTCACTACTTGCTGAAGCTGTCTTTGAACTTGGGATCCTCCTGTCTCATCCTCCCCGAGTATGGGATTACAGGCATGCACCACCATGCCTGGCTTACTTTATGAGATTTATAAGTGCAAGAATGCTGATAGTAGCCGGGCATGGTGGTGCACGCTTGTAATCCCAGCATTCGGGAGGCTAAGACCGGAGGATCCAGGTTCTCGGCCAGCCTCAGCTACCTAGTGAGGCACTCCGCAACTTAGTGAGACTCAGTTTCAAAATAAAGAATAAAAAATAGGGCTGGGGGTACAGGTCGGAGGTAGAATGCCCCTAAGTTCAATCCTCAGTACCGCAAAGAAAAAAAAAAGAATGCTGATAGTGCTAATAATAATGACAAACATTCAACAAGTGAGCCTGGAAATATTGCACATCGGTGAGCAAAAATCATCACCTAGTAATGTGTACTTTATCACAAAGTTCACTCAAAATGGACCATCAAGCTGGGCGTGGTAGCACACACCTGTAATCCCAGTACCTGGCAGCCTGAGACAGGACCACAATTTGAAGACAGCCTCAGCAGGTAGTAAGACTCTCACCAACCTAGCGAGACCCTGTTTCAAAATAAAAACAAAATAGGGCTGATGTGTAACTTGGAGGTAGAATGCCCCAGGGCTCAACCCCAGTACCACACACACACACACAGTATTTTCTCATCCCAGTTTCCTAGGCCCCTGTGCCAGCTCCTGGTAACTACTGTCTGGTTTCTGTCCTGATTCTTTGGCCTTTTCCACAAGGTCATATAAACAGAATCAGACAATGTGCGGCCTTTTAAATGTGGCTTCTTAGCCGGGCGTGGTGGCGCACTCTGCAACTTAGTGAGACCCGGTTTCAAAATAAAGA
>PVLC010015630.1:28334-37088 GCA_004027655.1 Graphiurus murinus
CCTTTGGTATTCAGCGACCCCAGTCTTCGCATCGGTAAAACGGGGAGAGTAGAAAAATCGGAGAGGCGCTGCGTAGACTCTGTTCCGGGCCCTGCAGGAGAAAGCCGTCCTGGGAGGGGCCGGAGGGGGAGCCCCACCCCCACCACCACGTGGAGCGCCCCGCCAGCCCGCAGCCAGGCTGCAGGGCGATTCCGCGAGTGCTGGGAGGCGCGGCGCGGGGCGGGGCCAGCAGTCCTGCGGCCCACGCCTCTCCTCCGCCCAGACACTCTCTAGGGGCGCGGCCTGGCCCGGGTCCTGCCGCTCCTGGGCTTGCCCTAGGGGAAGGGACGGCGGGGGCGGGGCAGGGGGCGTGGCCTCCGGCCCCTCTTTTTTTGTCCGCCTAGATAAGGAGAAGTTCCCCTGCGCCTTTAAGAGGCCGACGCCGGCTTCCGATTGGCCGAGGCGCGCCGGTGACGTCACGCCGGGGCCGGCGCCCTGCCCCCCTCGCGCTCGCGGACAGTCGGCGCGCGGGCCGGGCCGGCGCCCCTCAGCCTCGCCGCTCTGTGTCGCCTCGGGCCCCGGGGGATGCCCGCCGCCCGGCCCCGCTCATGGCCGCCGACGTCTTCATGTACTCCCCTCGCCGGCCCCGCAGCCGGGTCCGCTCGGTGCTGCTCAAGCCCCAGGTGCCCGAGGACGACGACGACTCGGACACGGATGAGCCGTCCCCACCACCCGCCTCCGGCATGGCCACCTCGGCCCGGGCCCACGCGAGCGCCGCGCCGCTGCCGCCCCGGGCCGGGCCGGGCCGCGAGGAGCCTCCGCGCCGCCAGCAGATCATCCACAGCGGCCACTTCATGGTGTCCTCGCCGCACCGCGAGCACCCGCCCAAGAAAGGCTACGATTTCGACACGGTCAACAAGCAGACGTGCCAGACGTACAGTTTCGGCAAGACCAGCTCCTGCCACCTGTCCATCGACGCGTCGCTCACCAAGCTCTTCGAGTGCATGACCCTGGCCTACAGGTAGCCCCCCGGCGACCCCCGGCCACCCGGCCGGGGCCCGTCCCAGCCCCCGGGCCTCCCTTTGGCCAGCGATGCGGAGGGCCGGGCCGCCTGGGACCTGCTGGCTTCACGCCTGCCTGCCCTCTGGCTCGTCACCCTTATGGGTCTGGGGTCCCCAGCGTTGGGAGAGGCTCCGTGGTCCTGGCTTCTTCCCCTGTCAGCAGTATTTCGGCTCTTCCGGCTTCACGTTCCCCCCCCCCCCAGCCAGGCCCTCCCCGCCGGGGTTCCCGGAGCCACTGATCTTGGCCAAGAAAGAGGTAGATAGACACCTAGTGTGGTGAACCCTGCGCGATCGACCCTTCCCCCAAAGGCTTTGTATGTTTCCAGCAATACCCAGCAGGGGGGTTAAGACCACCTGTCCAGGGGGCTGGGGCGCAGGCTCCGCTACTTAATGATTGTGTAACATCTCGGAGTCGGTTTCCTCCTTTATAAAGAGGGGACGACAGTAGTGTCTGCCTTCAGGGGACTATTGTGGGGATGGGGTGGGATGGGATAGGTAGAGTTAGGTGCTCTATAAACGTTAGCTACTTTTCAAATGGTCCCTGCACCAGGCGTCTGGGCCCCTCACAACCCTTTTTCTTTCTTTTTTGTCTTCTCTTTTTTTTTTTTTTTTTTTTTTTTGGAAGTCCTAGGGGGGGGCCCTGGGTGCTCCTAGGAAGCCACAGCTGTTGGAGGTGCAGTCTGTTCTCCTGGCAGGCTGGAGAGTTTTCTGGCTAGCCCTGAAATGTTATATGGGGGAGATGTCAGTGCCTAGGGCCCACGTCCCAGACACCGCCCTGATGTGTGTGTGGGTTCCGCTCTAGGTGGAGATCTCTTTCTTTTGTAAGTCACAGAAATACCTAGCCCTGAAGGGTTAAAGCGTCTTTCCAGTCTCTCCCTTCCCCCAGTGTGCATATTAGGTATTTGCTTCAGGTGACTTTCCCTCTGCGGTGCCCTGGCGCAGGCCAGGTGGGACCCTGACAGGCTGGCGTCTTGCATTTGTGACTGCGCTGGCCCTGGCTGTCTTAGCCCTGCTTTGCAGGCAGCACAGGGAAAGTTTCCCTGGAGACTCCAGAAACAGTTTAGAGAAGAGTAAAAATCTTCTTTCTTTCTTTCTAGTTGGGGTCTTGGTATGTTACTAACCAAGGCTGTGTTCAAGCAGTCCTCCTGCCTCAGTGTCTTTTTTTTTTGGGGGGGGGGTGTAGTCAGCCCTGAATAAATCCAACTTAAAACACTGCATTTATCTGAATTTAAAATACTAGATATCTGGCTCAGGATGGGATTTCCCCTCTCTGGAATAAGTGATTAGTCTACTTGCTCCTTTGTTATGTTCCTGAAATGCACCGGTCAGCCCTGTTTCCTTGTGAAGGTCTCCC
Organism: Graphiurus murinus; assembly: GCA_004027655.1. Lineage (NCBI taxonomy): Eukaryota > Metazoa > Chordata > Mammalia > Rodentia > Gliridae > Graphiurus > Graphiurus murinus. Next base: position 30,729 of record PVLC010015630.1, read on the forward strand.
TGAGGACTTGTTCCGGTAGTTCTTCCTCCTGTCCCCCTGACGTGGCACGTTGGTCAGTCTGTGCTCCACTTCTCAGGTCTTGCCAGTTTGGGCTGGCACTGACCCTGCGAAGATGTTCTGTTTTTTTTTTTTTTTTTTAAATACAAAACAATTGGCCTTGAGGTTGCAGCCCTGTGCACCCTTTACTGTCAGATTTTGAGCACTTCCATGGGAAGCAGACCTAACTAGATTGCAGCTTTAATCTATGTTCGAGAAAGCCTTTTAAACCAAACCAGCGGTGAAAGACAGGAATGTATTTTATTAAGGGAACTTAATCCTCTTCTGCACTTTAATATAAACTTCTAAATGTACAGTGAGAATGAATGCTTGAGTTGCAGGAGGCTTGGGCTAGAAAGGTCTCACCTAAGTAAGCTCTGCTAAAGGAAAAATAAGCCAGTCTCCCCTTTGTCCTCTGTTTGGATAACCTAAAGGCTTATTAAATAAACCAAAGAATTTTAGTAATGACTTTTTTTCCATTTCTTTGAAAAATATTTTGGCAACTGGCCATTGCTCAGTTAACTTTCTTGATTGCAAAATGCACCTCTGGTTTGGTGCAAGAAGCTTACCTTGCTGTTCGAGATTTCCAGCACTGCTAGCTCTCTTGCTTTTATTGTGATTCCTGCTGCCCTCAGCCTCCCGAGGTCCCCAGTGGGACGGACCTACTGACTTCTCATTGAGATGCTCTTTGTCTCTGTGAGTTTCATTTTGCCTTCCTGAATTTAGTTGGCAGTGTGGAGCTTGGGTACAGATTGATGGAAAAGCCGGGGGAAAGTGGGCTTCTGGCCTTAGCTCCCGTGTGGCGGCTTCTAGCTGGCTTCCCTCGAAGGTTGAGGTGGCGGGTAGGGAGGAAAGAAGACTCAGCTTAGAGCTGCTCTGACCCCTATTCTGCACTGCCTCGCCAGGTTTCTGCCCCCCTCTTGGACCGAGGAAGGTCAGCTGGGTCTCCTCTCCTGTGTGACTGTTTCTGGCCTCGGTCCTTCCTAACTTCAGCTTCCTGTCTGTCCCCTGGCCTCTTGGTTCTAGCTGTCTAACCCTCCCTGGTACACTCAGTGCTTTTTTTTTTTTTTTCAGTTTGGCTTCCTGTTAACTGCTGCCTCCCAGCTGTTTCCAGATGAGGTTCAACAGCTCTCTGGGGAGGAACCAAGTGCAGGGGAAGTTGTGGTTATTTCTCACCCAGTCCTGAGAAGTGGTCTAGGGATCCTGAACATGATCCATCCTGGAACATGCAAAGGCAACTCCTGAGCGGTCTGGCCGGGGCTGACTTTGGTGGGGGGACAGGGTATCTGGGGCCTGGAGACTGCATGAGCAAGCTCAGTGGCCTGCCTGGTGAGTGGCCCGGCAGAGGGGAATCTGCAGTTGGCTTTAAAATCCACGTCCTTCCCACTCTGTGATGCTAAGTAGCCCTATTGCAAAACGTCTTGATTTGTGCCTTAAGTATGAGCCCAGTTGTTGGAAGTCTTGGAGGGGAAGGAGCTGCCTCTTAGAGGGAGAGAGCTGCCCGGGGCTTCCCTTTCCTAAGCCTTCTTGTCTGCTGCTCTGGGACGGGGTGGATAGACTTCCCTCCAGGGTGGAAACGAGGATTAACTGAGATAATGTCTATGACTGTCTGGTACCTGGCAAACAACAGGCAAGAGGAGCTTTCCAGGCCGAGTGTATCAGGAAGGGAAGGGTAGAATTTCAATTTCACATCCTCCATCTTCTGACATTTACTAGGATCCCAAGTTTTCTCATCTATAAACAGAAAAAAATAGTATGTCCAATTGGAGTCTTTTAGTGTGGCATTTATCTATTTATTTTGCAGTATTGGGGATTGAACCCAGGGGCATCCTACCTCTCAGCTACACCCCCAGCCCTATTTTTTTTTTCTTTATTTTGAAATAGGCTCTCACTAAGTTGCGGAGGACCTCACTAAGCTGAGGCTGGCAGTGAACCCGGATCCTCCTGTCTGAGCCTCCCAAATGCTGGGATGACAAGCGTGCACCACCACGCCGGCCTCGTGCGGCCTTTAAATGCCTGCCTGCGTAACCCTAAACAGAAGCTCCCTTGATTTGCTGGCGCTCTCGAAGGCTCCACAATGCGCTGTGCACTCTGGAGCATGGCTCATGGGCCTTGCCCTCCCAACGGTTTGAGGAATGCCACACATGTCCGTCCCCCACAGAGACTCTGAACACATCTAGTGTGTCGCTTTCTGTGGTTGGTTTTGGTTTCACTTCTCTACCTTTTTATTAACTCCTTGTCAGGAGGCTTTGTGTGAACATTTCAGGGGGTAGGTGATGGTCTTTTTTGTGTATTTAGAGAGAAACAGCTTTCTGGACAGTGCCTTCCTTTCTGCTGCTCGGGCAGGTTCTTGGGAGCTGTCCTTACGAGGAGCTGTAGCACAGCCTTGGGGTGACTGTCTCCAGGGTGCAGCCCCCACGTGTGTGCCTGTGTAGTGACCTTTGCTCATGGCTCATGGTGGAGGCTGTGCCAGACATAGGAACAGCAAGGACCAACAGCTTGGAGCGCTGTGTCCTCCAAATGTTCATTTCTCAGTAAAGGAACCTTTTCCTCTCCTCTGTCCCTGCCAGGGCCTTGTGCATGCGAGGCAAGTGCTCTGCCACTGAGCTGAACCCCCGGCTCTTATTAAAAATACTTATTTTGAAGCAAGGCGCCCTAAATTAGTTCCCCAGGCTGGCCTTGAACTTGTGATCCTCCTGCCTCAGCCTCCCGAGTAGCTGGGATTACAGGTGTGCACCACTCTATCTGGCCTGGTTGTACTTTTCTGCTTCCAATCCAGAGATCAGCCATGCTTCCTCTGTTGTGCTCTCTTTAGTGTGCCGTTAAACGGTACTAGCTGGGCATGTTCTGTCACCGTCTCTGCCTCTTCCCGACCGCCACTTTGTGAACTCCTTCAAGAGATGTTGTTTTCCTCTCCGTAGCTCCCACCGCCGTGGCATTGTGTAGAGACAGCGACAGAGCAGTCAGCAGGCTCTCTAGCAACGTGCACTGGGTGTGAGGGTGAGGAAGGGCACCTGTATCGCACTGTGTGTCTCCCTGTGCATGATTTGCCGATATCAGGTTCAAAGCCTCCCTTTCCTTCCCCATGTTACCTGTCAAGAATCGTGGGTTCTCTTCCCCAAGGAAGCCCCAGGGTCCCTCTTTCCTATCTTCTTCCCTTCAGTAGTCCAGGACTAGATTTCCATTTTTGTTTATTTATTTTTGTGGTACTTGGGATTGAATTCAGGGGCATTCTACTTCTGAGCTACACCCCCAGCCCTTTTCATTTTTCTTCTTTTTATTTTTTTTTATTTTATTTTATTTTTTTTTTGCGGTACTAGGGATTGAACTCAGGGGCATTCTACCTCTGAGCCAAACCCCCAGCCCTATTTTTTATTCTTTATTTTGAAACCGGGTCTCACTAAGTTGCAGAGTGCCTCACTAGGTAGCTGAGGCTGGCCGCGAACCCGGATCCTCCGGTCTCAGCCTCCCGAATGCTGGGATTACAAGCGTGTACCACCACGCCCGGCTCATTTTTCTTCTTTTGAAACAGGGTCTCACTAGGTTGCTGAGGCTGTCCGTGAACCTGTGAGCCTCCTGTCCCAGCCTCCAAGTACTGGGATTATAGGCGTACACCACCACACGGCCAGATTTCCATTTTTATGTACAGACGGACTGATTGCCAGCCCAATTGGAAGAGTAAGGGAGGGTTGATGGAATTGAGAGAGTCTTGAGTAGTTGGAGAAGTTGGAGGGGTTATTTGCTAGGGTGAAAAAAGAGAAGAAAATTCACACTAACTGAGCAGCTGCTGTGTTCTAGATTATTCCTATGACCTTTTGTTTTGTTTTGTTTTGTTTTTCTTGTGGTGAATCCAGGAGTGCTCTACCACTGAACTACATCCCCAGCCCTTTTTATTTTTTATTTTGAGAGCGTCTTCCTAAATTGCCCATGCTACTTCTACCTGGCGATCCTCCTGCCTCCGCCTCCCAAGTAGCTGGGATTACAGGTGCGCACCACCATGCCTGGCTCTTTCTACGATCTTAAATTCCCATAAAACTCCTCTAGGTAGGAGGTGGTAGAATCCTTATTCTTTTCAACTAAAGACAAAAGAAAGCTTGGGCTCAGAAGTTAATATGCTGGGTTGCTGAGAAGTTAGGCAACTTGACCCAGGAAAAGACTCTGGAGCTGAAAAGTCTGTCTGCTCACAAAAGCCTGACCTTCTGTTAAAGAGGAAGTGAGGGCGCTGGTTCCTCACTACTGGAAGGCTTGGGCAGCTGCGATGGGGAAGAGCATGCCTCGGGCTACTGCGCGGCCTCTCTGCTCGGCGCTGCCCTGCCTTCCTTCAGGTGTCAGCTGAGCACCCAAACGAATGCACGCACGTCACCTCCCCTTGAAGCCCCCGCCTGGCCTGGCCGTGGCTCTGTGGACCTGATTTACCAGCTCTCTTCACCTTTGGCTTCCCCACAGAGCCTCACAGCATCTGGCACAGACGGGGTGATTAGGAAACACCGTTGAGACCGGGCGTGGTGGCGCACGCTTGTAATCCCAGCATTCGGGAGGCTGAGACCAGAGGACCCGGGTTCGTGGCCAGCCTCAGTTACCTAGTGAGGCACTCCGCAACTTAGTGAGACCCTGTTTCAAAATAAAGACTAAAAAAATAGGGCTAGGTGTATAGCTCAGAAGTAGAATGCCCGAGTTCAATCCCCAGGACTGCAAAAAAAAAAAGGAAACACTATAGAGCCAGGCGCAGTGGTGTGTGCCTGGCACCCCAGTACTTGGGAGGCTGAGACAGGAGCATCGAAGGTTTGAGGTGAGCCTCAGTAACTTAGTGAGATTCTCAGCAACTTAGTGAAACCCTGTTTCAAAATAAAATAGGACTGGGGGTGTAGCTCAGAGATAGAATGCCCCTAGGTTCAATCCCCAGTACCACAAAAAATAAAATAGGGCTGGAGGTATAGCTAGAGGTCCAAGGGATATGGCCCCTGCGTTCAATTCCTAGTACCACACACGAAAGAAGCATGTTGAGCCTGGTGCGGTGGTGCACGCCTGTCATCCCAGTACTTGGAAGACTGAGATGGGAGGATCATGGGTTCAAGGATAGTCTCAGCAAGTAGTGAGACTCTCATCCATCTAGTAAGATCCTGTTTCCAAATAAAAATAAAATAGGGCTGGGGATGTAGTTCAGGGATAGAATGCTCCCAGGTTCAATCTCCAGTTACCCCCCCCCCCCCCCAAAGCATGTTGAATTGAAAAGGGACACTTGGAGACCTGGAAGCCAACTTCATAAGCTTCCTTGGTTGAGTCTTGTGTGTCTTCAGCTCTGTAAAGACAAACAGCTTCTATGGACAATGCTTTGGGGGACGTTGGTACGGCGAGGGACAGGAGAAGCCTCGCGTGGAGGCTCTTGTGTTGTGGTGTGGTGGGCAGGTTGTTCGCCCTCTCCAAGGTGTCTGTGTCCCAGTCCATGGGACCTGCGAATACATTAGGTTACATGGCAAAGTGGAATGAAGGTTGCAGGTAGATGTTTGCTCATCAATTGACTTTAATATAGGAAAATTAAAGCCGGGCGTGGTGGCGCACACTTGTAATCCCAGTGTTTGGGAGGCTGAGACAGGAGGATCACAGGTTCTAGGCTAGCCTCAAATACTTTGTGAGGCCCTCCACAACTTAATGAAACACTGTTTCAAAAATAAAGAATAAAAAGTAGGTCTGGAGCTTAGATAGGAAGTAGAATGCCCTTGGGTTCAATCCTCAGTACCTCAAAAAAAAAAAAAGGATAGGAAGATTAAGCTAGCCCAGTACTTGGGAGGCTGAGACAGGAGGATTGCAGGTTCGAAGCCAGCCCTGGCAACTTAGTGAGACCCTGTTTCCAAATAAGAAATAAAATTAGGCTGGGAGTATAGCTACCAGTATTCTCAGGTAGAATGCCCCTGAGTTCAATCCCCAGTGCCACACACACACACACACAAAGACAGGAAGATTGCCTTGGTTTATCTGTGTGGGCCTCTGTACTCACAAGGCCCTTATGAGTAGAGGGAATAAGAAGAGAACCCAGGAGCGCTCCGGGGAAGCCTTGGCCGATGTTGCTGGCTTTGAAGATGAAGGAAGGACCATGAGCTAAGAAATGTGGGCCCCTCTACAGGCTGGAAAGGCCTTCTCTAGAGCTTCTAGAAGGAATGTGGGCCCCTCTACAGGCTGGAAAGGCCTTCTCTGGAGCTTCTAGAAGGAATGCGGGCCCCTCTACAGGCTGGAAAGGCCTTCTCTGGAGCTTCTAGAAGGAATGCGAGCCCCTCCACAGGCTGGGAAAGGCCTTCTCTGGAGCTTCTAGAAGGAATGCGGGCCCCT
>PVLC010015631.1:0-36962 GCA_004027655.1 Graphiurus murinus
GTATAGAGTTAGAATTGCTGGAACATCAGAGAACCGAAGGGGGTGGGGGGAGCACCTTCAGAACCAAAGAAACTGCATTTGTAAGCTTCATTTATGTACTACATAGCAAGCGAATCAATAACTTGAAAATGTACAGTGAAGGGCAAAAAGGAGTTGATTGCAATCTTCAAAGAGCAGGCGAAAAGAAAAAGTAGCAGTGCAAATTAAACTCATTCAAAAGAGTAAAGACAGTTGGCTCAAACCTAAGAAGATTCACTAGGCTAGCAAAAAATCATTATTCCTAGAAGAGATGAGAGAGGAAAGTAATAGAATATGAAATGCAAATACCAAAAAAAAAAAAAAAATCCCTCCCAGATGTCTGTTTTGAGAAATTTTCCTCAGTATAATTCATAGGAATGCAAAATGGCATCCTTAGGAAGACTGATGGATGTAAAAATAGAAGGTCATCACCAAGGTCAATGGAGTTTAGTAATTAGAGCAGGATCCGAGAAATGAAAAATTACCATCTGATTCTCTAGTTATGCTACTATCTAAAATAAAACCAATTTAATGGAAAAAGGACATTCACATTTTATGCTCATGTCTTATTTATTATTCAATTTGGATTGTTTATCTATCACTTTTAATTTGCACCTAGATGTGAATCCTTTCTATCTCTGCAAACATTGTCACATAACAATGTAATAAATTTGGCAATGACAAAATATTCTTTTCAACAAGCCTTTCATTTCTGTTCACGTGTGTGCACATACATACGCCACAACCAAATCTCAGTTGTCTCTGGGCTCAATGGCTAAATGGGAGTTCATATGTTTAGGTAACTGGAGATTTTTAAACATATTTGCCTTACATTCTCCTCCTGCATGACCATAGTCTTGGGTTCAAATTGAGATTTCATTCAATACTTGATGATTGAGTCAGCTGACTAGAAGACTGATAGGAATAATTTAGTCTAATGGAGAATGGCCCACTGCATGAGGATTCCCACTTTCATGCAAACTGGCTGCCTCATCAATATGTTCATATTATATGTGACATATATAATATGCCATACATACATACCTATACATAATATATGATCATATATGTGAGATTCTCTAGTTATGCTCCTATCTAAAATAAAGCAAATGTGATGGGAAAAGGATATTATAACACATAGATTATATATATCCTACATATATAATATATACATATATATGGCAAGTGAATCAATAGCTTTAAAATGTGGGATATATCACATATCTAAATTACGTATAGGGACTATACTGATAATGTGTTTACTTATATATTTATGAAATGTGAATATATATTTATGGCCATGTATTTATATAAAATTATATATTTATATATAATATGTAGTTGTATATTTATATATAGTCATATATAATGGTCTGCTTATTACTATATATTTATAACTATCTTTATATTTAAGTCTGCATAGCTATACCTCTGCCCTGGAAGAGGAACTCAGAACAAAATTCAGACTGATACATGCATTGAAGGTAATACCCCTGTTTATATTACCTGTGTGCATAGTCTCTGTTTAAAAAAACTCACAAAGGTCACCCAAGTGAGAAGCCCAACATTTATTCAAATTGTTTCAAAAACTCTGGCTGTTAGGTGTTATGTGAGCTGAATACAAAACAACTGGAGTGAGCGATTTCTCTTGCCTGTACTCACACAAGAGAAGAGATTGAAAATGTTCAACAGGACCCATCGCCCAACTCCCTCTCATGCCCACCCCGTGAAAAGCAAGGTAAGGACAGGGCCAGAAAGCCCGGCTCGCTGCCCTGCAGGACGGCAAGCACACTGAAGCAGGCGCTATCACCTCCTCCAGGCACCCAGCAGTGATGGAAGCCACAGCTGAGTGCTCACACTGTACCTGGCCTCCTCGGGAGTACAGGGGAAGGACCAGCAACAAGGAGGGAAAGGAGCACTGGGCTGAAGACAGGATCCAGACAGAGGCCTCGCACAACAAGATCCACAGCATTATCCACAGCTGGGTTCTGACCGTACGACTTTTAACTGTATTTATATCTATATGTTTATGCATATAAAACATTTTTATTTTGTTTATATTTTTCCATTTTACCACTACCTCTATAAAGCTATATATAACTGCTTTAATTCTATATAATCACACATATTCCTGTGAGTCTAAGTCAGTGTCTTTGTGTATATGTTGGTTTGTAACATGCATACCTGCATGAACTCACCAAGTAACAGCAAAGCATTCTCATGATAGTTTCACTAGAATGAATTTTTTCTTTCTTTCTCTCTTTCTCTCTCTCTCTCTCTCTCTCTCTCTCTCTCTTTCTCTGTCTGTCTGTCTGTCTGTCTCTCTTAGTATTGTGGCTTGAACCTGGGGATGTTCAACCTTCAAGCCACACACAGACACCCAGCCCTTTTTATTTTTGTTTTGAAACAGGGTTTCACTAAGTTGCTGAGGCTGGCCTCAAACCTGAGACCCTCCTGTCTCAACCTCCCACGTACTAGGATTACGGGCATGTGCCATCATGCCCAACTAAGAGGCAATTTTCTTCCAAGAAGCAACAAAAATAGATATCAACATAAAAAGGTGATTTAAAGACATGTGAGTTGAAATGAGAAATCAATCTTTCACTGATTTAAAATTGGTAAAAGAAACATTGAAAACAAAGACAGACATCATGGGTCAGATTCCCATGACTCTGGGTCTGTAGAATGCTCTCTGGGGAGCGCCTGAGAGCAGGATCCTTACAGGGCAAAGGGAGGAACAGCCTGCCTGTGGATCAGTCTCAAAAGAGGCTTCAGCCAATCCCAGGAGCAGTGCTGGAGTTGGGGCAGCCTCTCACAGATGTCCCAGATGGACATCGCCCTGCCTGACCAGTCACCGGTGTGAGCTGTCCTGGGGAGGACACTCAGCCTTGGCAAGGGGGCTCCCTTCTTGGAGAGCAGTGCCTGGGGATGGCTACAGCCATGAGCCATCAGCTTTAGACTCTCAGCAGCTTGTAACATGGACCCAGAGCATCACACTTGAGATTCGTGCATCTGCCTTTTGTTTTATGCAGGCTCTAATTGCCCCAAATTGTAAACCCACTGTTCTATCAGACATGCCCTCTAACTTTTGTGATTTTGTTTCCTTCTAAAAATCTGACTTGGGTCAGTGAGTTATCTAGAGTCCATCTTTTCTATGCAGAAAGTGCCCCTGATATCCTGGTAGATAAATCAGAGTGTAACAACATATTTGCATGCTTTGGAGAAAGAGGGGGTGGGTCTCAGCTTCTGTATCTATAAAACAGGGATGTCTGTAATAGTACTGACCTCATGGGATATGCAGAATAAATTCAATTATCCATGCAAAGGTCTTCAAAGATTGTCTCTCAGAGTTAGTTGTACCAGCATTGTTATTTTTGGAAACTCTGTGACCTCAGTATTGCTTCATGGTTACTATGGTGTATTGAGAATCTGCTTCAAAAACCATGTAGAGTAGGAATCAGGAGCCTGCCTAGCCTGCTAACATTTTAGGTTCCCACAGTGTGTTTTCCACCCACTTGTGTTTTCAAGTGATAGTCAATGACTTCACATTACCTCTGATTGACTTTCATGTCAGGTTTCTCCTCTGTGCTTGGTTTTATTTTCAGAAGATATGGTTTCAGTAGATAGTACTGCTATGGAGAAGAGCAGAGTAGATAGCTTTAGGCCAACTACTCTAAAAACAAAACAATGATAGGTACCTGATGCAACTTTTAATGGCTCCTATGTATTAATTCAATTCAGCAGGGAAAACCAGGCAGGCACCTGGTATACAGAGTCCATCTAGGGAAGCTGCTAGAAAATGACACTATTTAAAGGTAGACAGCACTATGACTGCTGTCACATGGAATGTTGAACTGAACAGTATCCCATGACCATATAGGTAAATCCCTCTTTCCTCCGTGTGTTGGAGCAGACACTGAGCAGTTTTTTGCAGGATCTCCTGGACAACTTTGGAGCAGATGCTGCAGGAGCACCTACCCACTTAATTATCATCCTTAGCTTTCTTGGGAGGACCCCATCCTTCCTGTATTAGTCAGCTTTTTGTTGCTGTGATCATAATACCTGCCAAGAACAGCTTAGAGGAGGAAAAGCTTATTTGGGCTCAAGTTTCAGAGGTTCATGGTCATTGGCATCAAGGCAGGAACATCATGGTGAAAAGTCATGGTGGAAGAAAGCCACTCAGCTCCTGGCGGACAGGAAGCAGCCAGAAGAAGGGACCAGGCACAGACAGAGCCCCAAAGCCATACTCCCTCGACCTGCTTCCTCTAGCCATGCCCCACCTGCCCACATTGATTGGAAATGCATTCAAATTATCAGTTCTCCAATGGATTAATCCAACAACAGGATCAGAGCCCTCGCTATTCAATGATTTCACCTGTAAATATTGCTGCACTGTCAACACATGAGGCTTTGGGGAACATTTCAGATCCAAACCCTAACACGTCCCCCACCTCTAACCTGCCTGTACACGCTCATAGAGCTGGCCTCCATAAATACCCTACCATCAGGGCTCACGAAATCGTCAGGAGGAAACTTTTTACAAGAATGTTCTGAATGATGTTTGAGCTTTTGATCTTCACAGATGGGCTCTTCATCTATATGGAAAAGCTATGAAAATATATGGGCACTGTAAAGATGATATATGTATTTTTCTGGAGATCTTGCTTAACAATTTTAATCAGATTATTAAAGGGCATTGTCATGGGCAGGACTGTGAGGTGGTTTAGGTCAAGCTGAACTTAGAGTGCTTGAGTTTATATCTGATTTCACCACCTATTAACTGTGAGATCTTTGGCAAGTTACTTAGTTTCAGGGGGCCTCAAATTTCTAATCTGAAATGTGAGATAACAACAATATCTACCCCTGCAGATGCCAGGCAGAGTAAGTGAGATAATCTCAAGTACTTTCTCAATTTTTTTTGTTGTTTGTGGTGGTGATGGTGGTGGTAGTTGTATGTGTGTGGTACTGGGGATTGAACCTAGGAGCATTCTACCACTGGGCTATACCCTACCCCTTTTTAAATTTTTGAAACAGGGTCTCATCCCCCCCCAAAAAAAACTCAACCAAAAGACTAATAGAGCTGATTAACAAATTCAGCAAAGTAGCCAGATACAAAATCAACCTAAAAAAATCAGTAGCTTTTCTATATGCCAACCATGAAGCCACTGAAAAAGAAATCCAGAAAACATTCTATTCACAGTAACCTCAAAACCAATAAAACACCTGAGAATAAACCTAACCTAAGAAGCAAAAGACCTCTACAATGAAAATTATAAAATGCTAAAGAAAGAAATTAAAGATCTTGGAAGATGGAAAGATCTCCCCTGCTCTTGGGTAGGCAGAGTAAATATCAAAATGGCCATTCAACCAAAAGTGATCTACAAAATCAATGCAATCCCCATCAAAATACCAATGTCATTCTTCATAGACCTAGAAAAATCAGTCATAAATTTCATATGGAGAAGCAAAAGACCCAGAATAGCCAAAGCAATTCTTAGCAATAAGAACCATGCAGGAGGCATCACAATTCTCGACTTCAAATTATACTATAGAGCTACAGTAATTAAAACAGCATGATATTGGCACAAAAACAGGCACATAAACCAATGGAACAGAAGATACAGAAATAAATCCACACACTTATGGTCAGTTGATCTTCAAAAAAGGGGCCAAACACATACACTGGAGAAAAGTCAGGCTTTTCAACAAATGGTGTTGGGAAAACTGGTTATCTATTTGTAGAAAAATGGAATTAAATCTTTACCTTTCACCCTGCACAGGAGTCAATTCGAGATGGATCAAAGATCTGTATGTTAGACCAGAGATGGTGGGGCTCCTAGAGGAGGGCATAGGTTCAACACTCCAACATATAGTACAGGTAGTAACTTCCTCAGCAAGACCCCCAAAGCTCAGGAAATTAAAACAAGAACTAATAGGCATTAAACTAAGATGTTTCTGCACATCAAAGGAAACCATCAATAGTCTAAGGAGAAAACCCATAGAATGGGAGAAATCTTTACCAGCTATCTCTCTGACAGAGGATTAATATCTAGAATATACAAAGAACTTAAAACACTTTACACTAGAAAAACAAATAACCCAATCAAGAAATGGGCAACTCAATTGAATAGACACTTCACAAAAGAAGAGATACAAATGGCCAATAGATACATATATCATTAGCAATCAGGGAGATGCGAATCAAAACTATATTGAGATTCCATCTAACTCTAATCAGACTGGCAATCATCAAGAAGTCAAATAACAATAAATGTTGGTGAGGATGTGGGGAAATAGGAACTCTTCTACACTGTTGGTGGGATTGCAAACTAGTTCAGCCACTATGGAGATCAGGATGGAGATTCCTTAGAAAACTGGGAATGGATCCACCATATGATCCAGCTATACCACTCCTGGGTATCTTTCCAAAGAGGTTGAAACCAGAGAACTACAGTAATATATACATACCCATGTTCATACCAGCACAATTTAAAATAGCCAAATTATGGGACCAACCCAGGTGTCCATCAACAGATGAATGAATCACAAAACTACAGGAAATACACACAACAGAATTCGACTCAGCAATAAAGAAGAACAAAAAATGTCATTTGCAATAAAGTGGAAGGATCTGGAGACCATTATGTTAAGTGAGATCAGCAAGTCACAGAAAGTGAAGGGACATATGTTTTCTTTAATATGCACAAGCTAGGGAGTGACTGGGATACCAGAGGGACTCCAAATAAAGGAGAAGAAATCTCAGTGGAGCCAGGGAGGTGGTCTAATGGAAGGGTAGGGCAAGACTGAGGTTCATTATTGGAAATACTAACATCTACTGTGCATACATATGTGAAAATTCCAATATCAATCTCAGTAGTCTGCATTGGGAAGAGGGGAGACAGGAGGCATGGGGGGCACCAGGTGCTGTGTGCATGTATGTCAATGTCAACGTGATTTACATTATGATGTGAGATGACAATGCACTAATAAAAGCATATAAAAAAAAAAAAGAAACAGGGTCTCACTAAACAAGGTCTCATTAAGTTGCTGAGTATCTCACTTAAGTTGCTGAGGCTGATCTCAAGCCTATAATCCCCCTGACTCAGCCTCCCAAAATTGGGAATACAGGTATTCACAGTTCATATTTGCCAGTGTTCTTATTAAAAGAGTCTGCTTCAAGAAGTTTTAGAACACTGCTCTGGAGATTCCTAGATAAACCTCTGGGTGGGGTGAGACCATCTGGGAGTGCGGGTTTGGACAATGTTCTTTTGGATGTGCCCAGCAACCCCCTTCCTTTTAAATTATGCCATACTGTTATGCCATTGACTGTATCATTAAGGGATGATACAAGAGACCAACAGCATGGTACCCACTACCGTAACTATGGCAGAGGAGGCTGAGGACCATGTTCATCGACACCCAGTGTCTTCTGTATGAGGCTCCATGCAAGAAATCTCTCTGCAGGCCAGAACTCAGAGAAGCTACTGCAGTGAAGAGCTCATTAGTATTAATGCCTCTTAGAGATGGGGTCCCTTGTGAGGATGGTCATGGTCACGGGAAACCGGGTGTCACCTGCAGACCTGCTTCAGCGAGGGCAAGGACCCAACCATCTGCCTTTTGACACGAGCAACCTGCCCCTAGTTTTCTAATTGTGTCACCTCTACTTTCTCCTTGGTTCCTGTTTCCTCGGTTGTTTGTTTAATCCTGCTATAATTTACGTGGTTTTATGAAACACCTCAAACCCATTGAGGAATAAAGTCATTATATTATAAACAAAGAAACAAATCCATATATATGAATTAGTACCTTGCTGCTTGCTACACCAGCTGTCTGTTTTATGGGTGCTCTCCCTCAGGTTTAAATGAATTTTGGTCTTCTATTGTCATTAAAATATGAGAAGTTGGGATGGGGGATCGGTGAGCTGGAAGTAGATGATAAAGTAATCAAGAGGTTTCTAAGATGCCCAGTGGTGATCATTTCCAAAGCAAACAGAATTGCTCTCAGAAAAAAATATTATTCAAAGAAAAAGAAATCACTTCAAAATTAATCTCGTTTATATCCTAGAAAGGCAGTTCTTCGAGGGTTAACATATTCTTAATTCTTAGTCTGATAGAACCTTATCCTTTTTGCTATCTTTTTAAACACAAACTCATAAATATAGTGAGGGGGGTACTGGGCATTCCACCTCTGAGCTATACCTTGCTATTTATTTATTCATTCATTCATTTATTAGAAAATTTATTTATTTATTTATTTTTGTTTTAAAGCAAGATCTCACTGAGTTTTAGAGGTTGTCCTTGAACTTGTGATCCTCCTTTCTTAGTCTCCCAAGTACTAGGATTACAGGTGTTCACCACCATGCCCGGCTTGGCTCCTTTTCTGTGTTTTTGAAGCTGAAGTTCCAAAGAGGGTGGTCCTTATTTTTTTCACTTAAACAAGAATGGCAGCTGCTGAGTCTCCTCTGACAGAGTCTGTCTGCTTTCTATGCAAGCCACTGGCCTTGAATGCAGAAGTGAGTCTTAATAAGTCCAATAAAAATTCTGGAGAAAATTTCTTAGATTTGCTCAGAAAACCACAAGTTCATTAGTAGACCCTAATTCCTTAGGAGAATATGCTGTTTGCTCCTCTCTCTTCATACTCCTGAGGTGGCAGACACATTTTTGCCTTCTCCATGCTTTCTGCAGAGTATCAGCCTGCTGTGCAATGTCTAAAAATGGGAGGCAACTTGGAAGATGTAGGCCAAATAATTAGAAAATGTCTAGCAATTACAATAGCAATAGCTCACATCTGTGCTGTACTTCACAGTTTGTGAAGTGTTTTCATAAATATTATCCTCCATGATCCTAATAAAAATTCTAATTTGAAAGGCTGTACTCCACCCCACCCCCCCGGTTTATAAGGCTGTCATGGATAGAACTGATTCCCTTCAAAAATTCCTATGTGGAAATTCTAACCCTCAGTTCCTGTTTTATTCAGCTTTCTTGTCACTTGACCCCAATACCTAATAGCAATAACTTAGAGGAGGAAAGTTTCACTGGGGGCTCATGGTTTCTGCCACAGGGCGGGCTCCAAAACAAATGGCTCAGCAGCTGGGCGCGGGGAGGAACCTGCTCTCACGTCACGGAGGCGGGAAGCAAGAGAGCCAGGGGTGGGGGCAAGGGCCACGTGTCTCCAAGGGTGCCTCCCCAGCGACCTGCCCCATCCAGCCACATCCTATCGCCTGCATTGCCACCTGACGAATCCATTCAAATGACTCATTCACCAACGGGTTTCCCTGCTGATGAGATGAGCCCTCACCATGCCATTATTTTTGCATTGCCAAGAGAAGAGGCTTTCCAGGGAAGATTCTATATCCAAACCATAACGTACCTCAGAATATGAGTTTATTTGGAGAGAGGGTCTTTATAGAAGTAATCAAGTTAAAATGAGCTCACTATGGTGGGCCCTAATCTAATATGACTGGTGTCCTTATGCAAAGAAGTGTGTGTGTGTGTGTGTGTGTGTGTGTGTGTGTGTGTGTGTGGTGCTGGGGATTGAACCCAGGAATGTTCTACCTCTGAGCTATAGCCCCAGCTTTATTATTATTATTTTAATTTAGAAAAAGGGTCTCACTAAATTGCTAAGAACCTCACTAAGTTGCTGAGGCTGGCGGCTTTGAATTTGCAATCCTCCTGACTCAGCCTCCCAAGTACTGGGATTACAGGCATGTGCCACCAGATTCGACTCAAAGAAGAAATGTGAATACAGACATATCCATAGGGAGAAAGCCGTGGGAATGTGAAGACAGATGGATGACTCAGCTTCGAGCCAAGCAGTGCCAATCAAACGCTGGCAAATTGCCAGAAGCTGGGAGAGACACATGACACAGTTCTGTCTCCGCCCTCACAAGGAACCAACCCCGTGGATACCTCAGTCGTGAACTTCCAACCTCTGGAACCATGATGCAACAAATCTCTACTGTTTCCGATCCTCGGCTGTGGTACCGTGTCCCCGTGGCCCCTGCCAAGGAAATCAAGGCTCTTTGTGTCTGATCTCCTTCCTGGCATCATCTCCATTCCTCCTTCCGAGATTTTCACACTCCAGCCAAACCCAACACCCCATTTGGGACAGCGTCTACAAAGAATCTGCTAGCCTCGCCGTTGGATATTAAGCAACAGACGTAAAACTCCTTGCCTGGCAGAGATCACTGCAGAATATTCTGGAGGCCAGAACATTTTCCTTTCTTTTCTGCTTTCAGGAGACACCCAACAAACTCTAGGGAGACCATCATTCCCTCCACCATTAAGTTTTCTGCTTGGTTCATAGCAGAACATTGCTAGAAGTAGGAGCCTACATCTTCAGCGCCAACAAATTGGGATATGTTTTCTTTTAAAAATTCCTGAAGGAGAATAAAGAATTCAGAGGGTCGATGGTTCCAATCCCAAGCAAGTGCTGGGGTGATGGGTGGAGATGGCGACAGGGGAGGATACAGCATGGAACTCCTACAAATGATCCTTTCACACATCTATGAGGACAGACTAGCTGAGGCTTCTCTTTCTTCTGTTCCTTTTAATAATTCACCTTGCAAGCTGGGCGTGGTGGCACAGGCTTGTAATCCCAGTACTTGGGAGGTTGAGACAGGAGGATCTGGGTTCGTCTCCAGCCTCAACTACTTAGTGAGGCTGTCCGCAACTTAGTGAGATGCTGTTCCAAAATAAAGAATAAAAAATAGGACTGAAGATGTAGCTTGGAGGTAGATTGCCCCTGGGTTCAATCCACAGTACCTCAAAAAAAAAAAAAAAATTCTCCTTGCAGAGGACTAAAAAAGGCCAGAAACCCTGTGACAACAAGGTAAGGTCTGTGTCCTCTGTCTCTTGGTTTGGATGGCTGCTGGCACTCTGTGATCAACAGAAGGCAGAATGCCAGCTTCCAGGCCAGGCCTTCAGGACATGGAAACTCCCTCTCCTTGCCTAATATTTTCTTTCCACACCCCGATGGATTGCGTTTCATATCACACTCTAGAGACTGTTGGTTTAAAGGAAGAAGCAAAATAAGGAAGAGAGCTATTCTCCCATGAGCTCCACATTTAACTGTGGCTGAAGGATTGTACTGGCAACTTCTCCGAAAGCTGTGGGTGCCGGTGACCCTGAGGTTTTCCAATATATCACTTCTCTGAGGTTAAATCTCCTGTGGTTCCTGAGACCCTTCTGTATGAGTGACAATTGGCGTAACAGTCACGAGTGCCGAAGTGAGGCATAATTCAGAATCAGACACACTGACTGTGTGGCCTTGGGCACAGATTTCAGTCCTCACAAATCCAGTTTTCTGCTTTCTGAACTAGAAAGATCTTCAAGTGGTTGAGAGTAGCCAATGAATAATGACTATAAAATGCCCAGTGGAATGAGGCACATGAATGTTCAGTAAAGACACCTGTGTCACAATTCAGAGGGACAGGGGTCTTCTTTCTGAGTCTCCCAGGCCTGGAAACACCCTCGTGCCCACTCGAACCCCTTATCAGGGTGGTGATATGACTGGAATATCCCAGACATACATGTGTGCATGGCTAATACTTGTGTTGAAATATACATTTTGCAAGTCAGCCATGGTGGTGTATGCCTGTAATCCCAGTACTTAGGAGGCTGAGACAGGGGGATAGCAGGTTTGAAGACAACCTCAGAAACTTAGCAAGACTCTCAGCCACTTAGTGAGATCCTATTTCAAAATAAAAAATAAAAAGGGCTGGGGCTGTAGCTCAGAGATAGAATGCCTCTGGGTTCAATCTCCATCACCACACACACACACACACACACACACACACACACACACACACTTTGCAAAGTGGTTGAGTAGTTGTACCTAGAGCCATCTGCCATATGGAGTCAGCTTTCTGCTTTTGTAGAGCTGCTGTGTGATAATCCTGTGATCATCTAGATGACGGCCAGCACTCTGCAGCCCTCTGTCCTCCAGGGAACAAAGGGCAGGGACAGCCGTCTCTGAGGAAGGCACAGCCTCATTATCACTTCCACTTTACAAATGGGGAAACTGAGGTGCAGAGACATAAAATGACTTAGACAAGATCATCTGAAGCATAAAGGGCAGGATTCCCAGAACCCAGCTCTCCAGGCTTCCTAGAATAGCCGTCTTTCCTAACATGCCACTACAACCCTAGAACACCAAAGTTGAAAATCTGCACATCCATAGCAAGATAGAGCCACTTTATATTCAAGATTTCCTTTAGGAAACTATCCAGATAAGACCAGGGCAGAAGCTGAGACTTCCAATAGGATTGCAAAAAATGGGAGGAAAGGAAAGAAAAGAAAGGAAAAGCTGGGCGTGGTGACGCATGCGCGCCTATAATCTCAGGCTGAAACAGGAGGATCACAGGTTGGAGGCCAGCCTCAGCTACCTAGGAAGGGAAGGCGGGAGACCAGGTGAAGAGGGGGGAGGCTGAGACAACATCAAAGGGGAGTATTTCCCTGAGCTAACCCTCTCCTACCCCCAAATATCAACATAGGCTACTTTACTGCAGGAAGTGCAATGGGGCTGTTCTTACAGAAACTGAGGAAGAGGCTGCTGGCAGGCTGGGATGGGCTGAAGCAGAAGATGCCACCCTGCTTGGGTGCACCGAGGCCTCCCAAGAAGCCCTGGCTCTCCCACCGAGCGAGGGCTTCGGGGGAGCTGCGTCAGGCCGCGTGTAAAACTCTTCAGAGCCCACCTGAGCTCTGTTACAAGCCGTACAACCAAGATGAAATCCAAGTGCCCTCTGACAATCAGACACTTACCTTCATCACCCAAAGACACATGTATATAGACAGCAAAGTCGTCGCACATTTTCAGATCTCTTAGGAATCCCTGGTTCACCGTTAGGGCGATTAATTATGCATCTGATTTTGTTTAATCACCTTCAAAGTGTTAGGCTGATTCTACATTGAAGGCATCATGTATGCGGTATTTATTTCAGGAGATCTAAAAGTTTGTTCTGCAACCTGACAGAATGAAAACCGAAGCCTGTATTACATATGAAAATGACTCACAGTTGTTAACAAATATCAAATCCTCCCTAAAAATAGATAACCGCAATTTTGTCAGCTAAATGAAAACATTAACAAACCGCCTTTTCTGCTTTTGTAAGCAAAAGCCTGAGGGAAAATATGTTCTGATTTAGTGAAAACTTAAGCTTGGCAGTAGGGAAAAAGCAGAGCCAGGAAGCGAGGCGTGGAGGCGCAGGCCTATAATCCCAGTACTTGGGAGGCTGAGTAAGGAGGATCGCAGATTCGAAGCCAGCCTCAGCAATTTAGTGAGGCCATCAGGAACTTAGTGAGACCTTGTTTCCAAATAAGAAATAAAATAGGGCTGGGGGTGTAGCTCGGACGTAGAATGCCCCTGGGTTTGATCCCTAGTACCACAAATAAGGACAAAGGAAGGAAGGAAGGGAGGGAGAACCAGAGACAGTAGCAACTTCCCTTCTGACCAGTGACGGTGAAGTCGGCAGGAACCAAGTATGTCAAAAGAAGGGGACAAAGGACAAGGAGACACTTGAGAAAACAACTTTTAAACAGATGAGAAGAACTGCTGCATGTCTCTCTGCGCTTGAGTCTCTACATCCCAAGCTCAAAAGCAAGTAGGGAAGTGAGGTTTCAGCAGGTCTGAGAAGTCTGTGATCTCATATTATTAAAGGATATTTTCTAAATTGAAGAGTAGTTGAAAGTCCAATCATTGTCTCTTAACAAGCATTTGCCTCCTTTAAAAGCAATGATTTTATAATAATAGTCAAAATTCTTTCGATGAATGACTATTAAAATTAATTTCACCTTACGTGACCCATGGGGAGAAAAGGTCAAAATGAAATCATCCCCTTTGCTTTTAAGTGCTTTTACTGACAGCAGCCTAAATGACCTCTGTGGGCTCGGCGCCCTCAGCTCGGCGTGCCCTGTGCTAAAGCGCGGCGGCCTGCACACGGGGCTGAGGGAGGAAGCAGCAGCGGCAGCCACGGGCAGCAGAGAGAGCAAAAGAGCAAAGAACCGAGGCCAAACAGCAGGTGCTTCTTCAGAGACACTTTATATGCAAAATGTGCATGGTTAGTAACTATCAGCATGTCTCAGGCATCGGATTCCTTGCCAAGAATGTGCTCAGTAGAATTGTATTTAATAGTACTAAGTCTGCAATGAAAGGCTGAATGTTTCCTGAAAGGAGTGCAGACTGTCCAGAAAGAAGAAGAGAACCAGAATTGGAAGAAGAGAAGGGATGAACAGGAGTGTGGCTTCCTGGCTTTCACGGTTTAAACCTTAGCCTGAGGCCCATAGACCCCGGCCTCACGTGGACTGACCCAAAATCTCCAAAAACAAAAAAATAGGCAAGCAAAGAAACCTTCCTTCCTCTAAGTCGTGCCGTCGGTTGTTTGGGATTATATGAGAATGAGAGCGTTTCCTGTTAGGAGCTGCTTGCCCGTGCGTGGAAACGGGTGTGGGTCACTCCCATTCAGCTGGGAGTCCCTCCTGGAGACACAGCGAGGCAAGCGAGCGGAGTCGGGGGTCTCCCCTGTAATCCCAGTGCTTGGAAGGCTGAGACAGGAGGATCATAGGTTCATGGCCGGCCTCAGCAACTCAGCGAGACCTTGTTTCAAAATCCAAAATAGAATAGGGCAGTGGGTGTAGCTCAGAGGCGGAATGCCCCGGGATCAATTCTTAGTACCAAAAAAGAAAAATAAATGCGCATGTTATAGAAGAGAAGCAGGCACAAGTCCTCATTCATTGCTTCCATGACAAGATGCGGAGCTCAAATGACTGCAGACTGAGTGCCATCCTTCCTCCAGATGGATGGGAGGTGACGTGACGCGGTCTGGACAGTCACTCAATGCACTAACAAGCCACGAGACACCATGAAACGGCCAAAGAGCAGCCATTGGCTCTGAAAGGAGAGGAAAGAGTCGGAGGCAGATGCAGTTCTAGAGAACACAGCACTGATGAGACCACGGAAGCTTCGAGTTTTACCCCCATCTATTCTTACTTTAAGACAAAAAGAGTAAGAAGACGGTAACTTTGTTTGTTTTGTTTTTTTTGGTACTAGGGATTGAACCTAGGGTGTTCTACATCTGAGCTACACCCCAGCCCTTTTAATTTTTAAACAGGGTCTCACTATGTTGCCAAGGGTCTGCGACATTGCTGAGGTGGATCTCAAATCTGCAATTCTCCTATCTCAGCCTCCCAACTACTGGGGTTACAGGCCTGCACCACCATACCCAGCAAGATGATAATATTTCAAGTTAGATTCATTAGAATAAGGCTAATATATAGAAAGCTTACTATGAGAAAATTAAATCAATACGATTTTCTCAAGATCTTAACCAATGTATTCCTTACTTTGCAAAAGGATTCACTGTAGTCTTAAGCACAAGCCTCTGTAGGCATCTATAGTTACCGCAGGAAGTGAGAAGGTTTGTCCTTCCCCTGACCCCACTGGACAGGCTCAGTGTTTATTTTGTCCTCCGCTGTCCTGGTTTGCAAAGATAAAATGTGTCATAAAACGATCACCCAAAAGAGTTTCTATTTAATTAATTTCTAGAGCGCTCGTCACTTTCAGAGAGGAAGGTCATGAAACCTTCCATAGATACCGATATTTTTCCCAGACAGAATGTGGTTTAGACATAGCTCAAATTGCAAATCAAAGGGAAGTTCTGCAGTAGACTCCCTAAATATAAAATTAGAAATATAAATTATTCTGAATTAGCCCAGTGTCTAGATAACAGGAGAAATATAATTAATATATAAAGTTGGCCACTATAATTCTAAGCCCCAATGTGATGTTAAACTTTGATAACATCATTGATATCTAGATGCATCCTGCAGCTGCCTTGTAAAATTTAAAGATATATTTTTCAATATTTTAAGTGATATAGTTTTACTTCCTAAGAGTTAATTTCCAAAAATTACTATGGCATATCATATGAAACAAATTTGTAGTAAAATTACTTTTTAGTTTGCTTTTTATTGCTGTGTGTGTGTGTGTGTGTGTGTGTGTGTGTGTGTGTGTGTGTGGTGCTGGAGATTGAACCCCATACACTCTACCTCTGAGCTACACCCCCATCCCTATTTAATTTTATTTTGAGACAGTATCTCACTAGGTTGTTGAGAGTCTCGCTATGTTGCTGAGGCTGGTTTCAAACCTGCCATCCTCCTGTCTGTAGTGGGATTACAGGCATGTGCCGCGATGCCAGCTTCATTTATTCTTTACTTTTTTTTTATCCAAAAGTGGTATTCAAACTATAAAAAAGTTCACAAAACAATTAGAGAGACTGAAGCGCTGACTAAATATGTGATGGTTAGTAAGGAAGTTGATTTTTTAAAGGTATAGTGATGGTATTGTGGCTTTGTTAACATCAGAGGGCCCTTATCTTCTAAGTGTTTAGGAATGGAATGCTATGATGCCTGGTATGTTTTCAGCATAACCAAATGCACTGGGTGAGGAGGGAGGTTAGTGGGAATGTCGACGGGACGTATATTATTTGCTGTTGACCCTGAGCCATGTTACAACAGGCCTATTATACTCTTCTCTCTATTTTGTGTAGGTTGGAAATCCTAATGAATCACAGTTTTCAGAAAAAGCATTCAAAGGTTCAACTATTATTTATGATCAGAAATCATATCAATATTATTATTATTGGCTCAATAATATCAATATGCCAAATTAACATGATCCTTGAAAGAAAGCTATTAAAAGATTTCACAAATATTTTCTCCTTCATTTTACTTGGTAATTCAGTGGGGAAATATTATTTATTCTTTAAAAGTGAAGTATTCTTACCCAAAGGAAGTTTCTGCATAACAAATATTACCCGGTGTCACTTCCTGACAACTTAGTACGTTTTAAAGAAATACAAACTTCTGTGCTTAGAACTGAAGCTGGCCATGTCTCTATAATGGAAATTAATTGCAAAAGTTTAAGATATCAATTACAATATAGAAAGTTGTAAAAAGTTGTAGCAAGTTGAAAAAATTCTACATTACAAGTCACATTGTGTGTGTGTGTGTGTGTGTGTGTGTGTGTGTGTGTGTGTGTGTGTGTTGCTGAGGATCTCGGTAAGTTGCTGAGGTTGGTCTCGAACCTGTGATCCTCCTGTCTCAGCCTCCCAAGTACTGTGATTACAGTGTGTTGACGTTATGTTTTGACAGCATTTACTGAGTTCTTAGGATGGGTGAGGCACCCTGCCAAGGACTTTACCTACTCTGTCTCACTTATTCCTCACTAATATCCTATAATATGGATATCGTACTCATCCCACGGTGCAGACGAGAAATCTGTTTTAGAAAGTTTAAGTAAAATTACCGGATGTCTTTTAGGTGGCGAGAAACTAAACTAGGACAGGAGCCCAAGGATGTGTGATTCCAGAGACTTTGTCCATAGCAGATTTGGAAATACATGTCCACAGACAAAGGAAGAGTTTAGAAATTTTGTCAGGTTTCTATTTTCAGCTAATTAGTATATTGTACAATACCATATTACCCACACAGTAATTTGCTTCAGAAATAACAGTATAAAAGTTCAATCCCCAAAGATTAAGAACAAAGGTCGTCAACACTATCAAGAATCCCAAGGTGGCGCTCGCCTGTAATCTCAGTACTTGGGAGGATGAAACAGGAAGATTGTAGATTTGAGGCCAACCTCACAATTTAGTGAGAATCTCTGCAACTTAGACTCTATTTCAAAATAAAAACAAAATCTCTCTGGGGGTATAGCTCAGGAGTAGAATGCCCCTGGGTTCAATCCTCAGTACCACAATAAATAAGTAAATAAATAAATAAAGCCATAAGCCTCTAATATCCATGACCTAAATAGGTCCACTGTGATAAAAAAAAAATACCAAGAAAAAAAGCATAACAAAATAATAAAATGTTTCTCTTATAAATGTGTCTGACAACCAGAGAAAAGGAAATGCAGTCTACGTTGTGGTCTCAGTAAAGTTGGTTAAGAACATTAAGATGTAAAAAGAGCTTTGCCTTTTATTGGTATTTGAGAGTTCACTGATTCCCTCTTAGACTGAAAAAAAGATGTATCGAAAATTGTCCCTGGGACAGCAGCTCATCCTTCAAGGTCACTGAGTTCTGGGATCTTCCAAAGCCTGGAATAAAAAGACGTTGAGAACATAAACCTGAGTCGAGTCGCTTGGCCTGACCAAAAGTGTGCCGTCCAGGGTTTCAGTGACAAAAGAGCACACCGTGGTGTTCTGTCCTACGTCCTTTGGGTTTCTCCCTGTTCCTGTCCTGCTCTTGTGTGACGGAGCTGGCTGACACGCGCTGCCCCAGCAATTAGCCATGTAAATGAGCACTGTCAGGAAGCTGCTCTTCCAGAATGTACACGCGCAATCTCGCTTGCCAGGCAGGTCAAAATCCCATCAGAAAGCCGGTCCTGACCTCACCTGCCCTTCCATTTATTAACTTAGAGACCCCATGGGGGAGGAGGGAAGTGGAAGCAAAGGTCAAGGTCACAGTGGACACCCAACAGACAGGCTTTGTTAGAAAACACAGACTGAACTCCCGGTGTGGGTGGGGACGTGAAACCTGGCATACACACCCTGAAATTTTACTCGTCCAGAGAGAAGGACCAAATTATGGCATTTTCAGCACAAATGGACGGAACTAGAGAATATTATACTAAGTGAGGTCAGCCAGTCACAGAAAGTCAGGGATCGTATGTTTTCTCGCGTATGTGGAAGCTAGGGAGAAATTGGAAAACAAAAGGGACTTTAGATAAATGAGGACAGACCAGAACAACAGTGGAAGGGGACTGGGGAGGGAAAAGGGGAGACTTGACGAAGGACACAGCTCGAGTCATGCCATGTGCATGTATGAAGTTAGCAATACCGATCTCGTATGTGTGGGGCGGGGGAGCGCAGGCGGGTTCCGGAGGGAAACACCAAGTGCTGTGTGTGCTTGGAGCTTTCTGTCACTCTGACCCTCATTACGTTGTATAATTACGATGTACGGATAAAATTTGCTTATTTATTTATTTTGTGGTTCTGGGGATTGAACCCAGGGACATTCTATCTCCAATTTACAATGCTTCACTCAATAAAAGTACACTTAAAGCATTTAAAAATAAATAAACCCCTGAGCTGTAGCTCTCTTCTAAGGCTGAGGAGTCGAGTGGCCTTGGGCAAGACTTCCCCCGAGAGACGCGTGGCAGCCTCCCCATGAGCCGTGGCTTGGAAATTCTGGAGGGATATTCCAGCCTAGAAATCTCAGGTTTCTGCTATTGAGGGATCAACACAGGGCAAAGAAGGGGATCTTCAATTTCCTCAAATAACCAATTATGTTTAAAAGAGAACTTACTTATGATTAAAAACAAGATAATAGCCTTTTCACACATTTATGTCCTAAGAATATGCTACAAAATTAGAGTGGATTAATATTTTTACAACGATCTGTTTCACTAATCAGTTTAGAGAAGAAATATTAGTGTGCATGTGGCACGCTGAATTTGAAACTTGGGCGATACGGTGGATTTTTTTGTTTTACTTTATCTTCTCGCTTCTCTTGAGATACTGCCGGAGTATCATGCTTTCATCTCTGAGCCTCTAAGCATGCTATTTTTTCTGTGTAGAACATTACTTCCAACCCCTCCTTTGGGTTAATGCCTATTCTACCTTACTGGCCTGTCTTCCAAGACCTTTTCTTGACTCTTGAGACTGAGATAAAAGTCTTCCTGCAAGCTGAAAAAGACTCTTATGTTTAGCGCCGTGTTTACTTGCATGGTACAGAAGTGTAAGCCTCTGCTCGCTCTTTCTGAATGTGAAGGTTATACTGTCCTAGCACATCCCGGCGCCCAGCCTAGAACCAGCACAGCGGAGCAGGTACCAGTAGTCACTGAGAGCTGACTGACATCAAGCTCTAGGCTCGCATATGCTCAAAAACAAAAGGATTTTTCCATTTATCAAACTCGACAGCCCCCAACCTAAATTCATTCAACTTAGGATTTTTCAACTTTACAGTGATAAAGTAGAAACCATATTTCAAATGTTGAATTTTGAACTTTTTCCAGGCTAGGAGCATGTAGTATGAAGCTCTCTTGTGGTGCCACTGTAAGATAACATAAGTGTTCTGGGCACATTTAAGGTATACAAGGTTAAGGTATGATATTTGAGGGGTTAGGTCTATTAAATCCATCTTAGGATACTTCCAAATTCTAATGGATTTATCAGAATATAGCCCCATCTTAAGCCAAAAAGCATCTGTATTTAAATTGCCCCAGAGAATCAATGTGATGGGTAAACATTTGGCAATAAAATAATTCAACAAGATGAGGAAATTGTTTTTTCCATAATGCTTAAAAATATATTAAACTTTCTTTTTTACTATCTTTGCAAGTTTGCTTATCATATAAAAATGATTCAAAGATCTATTTTAAATTTTAAAATGTTACTAGAAGGAAAAGATCGTGCTATTAAACTTTAACATTTTTAAATGGCTGTAAAACAGAAAACATGATTTCCTTTTCTCATTGTCAGACTCAACCTTCTCTACAGAGGACCTGTGAGAAGCTCATGAAGACAGCTGTCATGGTCGCTAAAGGTTAAGCTTTGATGATTGGAAAAAATACTCTTCTACTATAGGAACTTAGACTCCTGAGCGGCGGCGTAGCACAAGAAAGTGCCATTCTCTGTGGTCAAGTGCAGTATCATTTCTTCCTATGTGCTATTTAGGCTTTCCTGAGCCTATTGATTTTAGCAGCTCATTTAGCTTTTGATTTACTCTGGTTAAAGACTTTCCAATCCTGCATTAGGAAACATCATCCGTGCTGAGCGATTACAGGAGTTTGCTTTCCAGTCTCCACGCTTGTTGTGTGAAAGGAGGCTGGAGTTACCATAGTTATACGTCACTCTTTTGCTCAGGTTCTTTTGGCTACTTTGGAATAGATGTCAAAGCTTTCGGAGAGGTGGAAATGGTATTTAGTGGTTAAGTCAAGGCAATAAAACAATACAGGTACAAGGGTCAATATTTGTAGGGAGAGAGGCATGGCCATGCTAACTGTGAGCCGTCAAAACTGAATCATTTGGTCAAACAAAACTAAACTCAGGTTCTATTCACTCCTCTCTACTCTCCCTCCATCTGGAAAGTTTCCCCAATCCCTTGCTCGTTTCCATATTACACAAATTTTCTCTGTCTTTAAGGCCCAGGTCAAGTATAATTTTTTCCTTTCCATAATCTGTCAGCTGGATTGAATTTATTTCTGCTCCGAAGCCCCCTAAGAACCTCATTTATATTTTAGTCTGCTCATGTATTTATTCACTTAATGGACTTTTACAGAAATTCTATTGCACAAAACAATTCTCACTACTTGCTTTGTAGTTTTATACAGATGCATGTTTTAATCTCCTTTATCAGAGAGAAAAATTTGTGAGAAGAATTTTCATGTCTGATTTATTTTTGTACCTCGCAAAACATTTTGGGTGAGAATATTGCTAGTTGCTTGCTCAGCATCAATTTCCTCTTTTCCAGCAGAATTCCAAAGTTGTTTAGGTTTCTTCTCCCTTGTGTAGCTTTCAGTAATGTCTCATAGAGTTGCATGTCCCTTCCCCCCTCCCTCTCTCCCTCTCCTTCTTCCTTTCTTCTTTTCCTATCTACTTGTCTCCTTCCTTCCTACCTTCCTTCCCATTCTCCTTCCTCCTTTTTTTTTTTTTTTTATTCTTTCAGTTTACTCAACAAACAGCTACAAATTTTACTAGATGTAATGATAGAAAAAGAAATTTGGGAAAGTAGCCTTATTTTTTATGGATCTGGATTGAGAGCCCAGGTTATCCCAATAGCATACTGAATGCTGGATACACACCCAGGACTAGTGCTTTGGTTAAGATTTGGGGGTGGAGGACACTGGGAATTGAACCAAGGGGCATTCTACCTCCAAGCTACACCTCAAGTTCGATTTTATTTTTATTTATTTATATAATATACATATTACATATATATATATTATATATATTGAAGTACTAGGGATTTAACCTAGGGGCATTCTATCTCCAAGTTACGCCCCCAGACCTGTTTTTATTCTTTATTTTGAAACAGGGTCTCACTAAGTTGTGAAGGGCTTCACTAAGTAGCCGAGGCTGGCTGAGAACCCAGATCCTCCAGTTTCAGCCTCCCAAGTACTGGGATTATAAGCATGCACCACCACGCCCAGACCTCACTAAGTTGCTGGGGCTAGCTGTGAGCCTGTGATCCTCGTGTCTTGACCTCCCAACCACTGGGGTTACAAACATGTGCCATCATGCTTGGCTTAGGTTGAGATTTTTTTTATTAGTGTATTGTAATCATACATCTTAATGAGGTACAAGCTATAAAGGCATACATGCACACATCTCTCATTTGACCCTTCCCAAATTCCCACCCCATTCCCTCTCCCCTCCCTCCTTTTCATGTTCAGTGTAGTGATTGACTTTGATATGTTTGTGAATGTACATCTTGTGCATTAGGGTGTCTCCCTCTCCCCCGTCCCATCACCTTTAGTTAGGTCACCTTCTTTGCTCATCTAAGGTTTCTCCTTTGTCTAAAGTCTCTCCTATGACTCCCTTTCTCTCTAGCTTCCACATATTAGGGAGAATATCTGATATTTTACTTTTTGTGATTGACTAATCTCACTTAGCATAATGTTTTCCAGTTCCATCCATTTCTCTGCAAATGACATGATTTTGTTCTTTATGGCTGAGTAAAATTCCATTGTGTACATATCCCATAGTTTTGTAATCCATTCATCTGTTGATAGACATCTTGGATGGTTCCATAGTTGGGCAATTATGAATTGTGTGGCTATAAACATAGATATATAGGCATCAGTCCGATAATTTGGTTTCCATTCTTTTGGGTAGATACCCAGAAGTGGTATTGCTAGATCATATGGTAGGATCCTCCATACTTTTTGGTTGAGATTTTTAATGGCTCCTCCTAAGCTATATGCTTCTGAACTGATAGATCAAAGAAGAAATTAAAATGGAAATTAAAAACCATCTTCAGAATTGGGTGTGGTGGTGCACGCTTGTAATCCCAGTATTTGGAAGGCTGAGACAGGAGGATCTCAGGTTCAAGGACAGCCTCAGCAAGTAGTGAGACTCTCATCAACATAGCAAGACTGTGTTTCAAAATAAAAAATTAAAAATAGGGCTGGAGGTATAGTTCATAGGTAGAATGCCTCTGGGTTCAATCTCTAATACAAAAAAAAAGTCTTGAGATAAATGAACATGGAAACACAATATAACAAAAGTTAAGGGGTGCAGAATAAGTATTTCTAAGAGGTAAGTTTATAGTGATAAACATGTATATTAAGAAAGAAGAAAGATCTTAAATAAACATCTTAACATTAGACCTCAAGGAACTAGAAAAAGAAGAATGAAGAAAGTAAAAAAAAAAAAATAGCAGAAGAAAAGAAATAATGATGATCAGGGTAGAAATAAACAAGCCCAGAAAAAGTATCGAGAAAAAAAGTCAACAAAGCTAGGAGCTGCTTTTTGAAAAATAAATGAAACCAGAAAATCCTTATCTAAATTTTTAAAAAAGAGCAAAAAATCAAACAAATAAAATCAGAAATGAAAGGGGAGATACTACAACTGATAACTTCAGAAATAAAAAGGATCTAAGGGAATAGTAACAACAATTATATGCCAACAAATTGTATAACCTAAAGGAAATGGATATATTCCTAGAAACATGTAACCGACCAAGATGGAATCAGACAGAAATAGAAAGCCCAAATAGACCAGTAACAAATAAAGAGATTTAAGTAATAAAACTTCCCAAAAAAGAAAGAGCTAGAAGAAGAAGTTTTCATGGCTGAATTCTATAAAACACTCAAAGACAAATGAATGCCAGTCCTTCTTAAAGTCTTCCAAAAAATAAAAGTAGTACAAGGAATACTTCCAATCTTGAAGAAGAAAAACAAAGTTGGAGGCATCATCCTTCTTGATTTTAAATTAAATTAAAAGCTTTAAGAATTTAAATAGTCCTGCCCCAATAGAAAAACACAATAATGCCGATGGAACAGACTAGAGAGCCTAGAAATAAGCCCATGTGTGCATGGCCAGCTAACCTCTGACAAGACACCAAGCAGACACGAGGAGGAAGAACAGTCTCTGCAATAAACGCCGTCAGGAAACTTAGGTACCACATGCAAAACAATGGAAATGGACTTTTACCTCATGCTATACATGAAAATCAAATCAAAATGGAACAAACATCACATGGAAGGCCTGAAGCTATGAAATTCCCAAAAGAAAACGTAAAGGGAAAGCTCCTTAACATTGGCCTTGGCAATGATTTTTTTTGAATATGCTAACAAAAACAAAAAATGAGCAAGTAGGATTATATTAAAATAAAGAGCTTCTGCATAGCAAAGGAAACAATAAAATAAACAGGAAATTTATAGATTGGGAGAAAATACTTGAGAACCATATACTTTATAAAGGACTAATCTCCAAATATATGCTGGGTGTGGTGGTGCATGAAATAAATGCCATTCATCTAATGCGCATGAGGTAATTACCTGGAGTGAAGGGAAAGCTACTGAAAATCCTAGAAAGCACACACAGGATGCCTTACAAAATATCAATATTCTGTACACAGTAGAACTTTTAGAGGAGAGGGTAAACATAAAATAACCGCGCTGACAACTACTCAATACCAAAGGCTCATCTCAGAACTTGCGGTCAATTTAACTTCCAGTTAAGTGTCTGTTGGTCACCTGGCCTTGACCGAGAACATTCACACCGAGTGAGCTTTATGTGTAATGCACTGAATGAGCAGCCCCGGAGGCCATTTTTAATGGCTAGCTTAAAGAGGTGTCCATCCTGGTAGATTGATGAAGTTGCCATCTCTACCACCTCCAGGAGATGGAGGAGGAAGGGGAGGGGGAACCTGGATTTTTGCAGAAGAAACAAATATATATATATATATATATATATATATATATATATATATATATATGCCATAAGAATTTAAAAACCAGACATGTGGTTTTCTGATCTGCTTTTGCAGGCTCTCTGAGTCCTGGACAGTGCATATGAATTCTAGAAATATCTGAAGCTGTTCTTAAAGTTATAGTACATTAGATTTGACCAAAGGGAAAGACTTACAAAAACTAATCTTTCTGGTCCCAAAACTAAAAGCAGCTATGCATATAGCAGGAAAGCTATGATATGGAACAGTGAATAAAAGTATCATCTACAAATAGACATGCATATCAAATGCAGCCCTGTTCATGATGATAGGAAGCTGAGATTCGAGTTTATCAACTGGAGAATGAATAAATAAATTTTGTACAATCACACAATAAAATATCCAACAGGTTAACAAGAATGAATTTAAGGCTCAGGCACTATGAAAGACTGAATATACAAGTGGACAAGAGCCAGACCATATGCAAAGATAGTGCTTGCGCCCAGGTCCTGCAGCAGCCTGCCCAGGAAGCCAATCTCTTTATCTCTAATAAACAACCCTGGAAACTAGCCTGCTTTAAGTCAAATCTGCAGGGACCCAGACTGAAGCTAAACAACCACCTTTAGAACAACTGGCCTCAAATAGCTAGGACTTGATTATTAACTGACAGCTTCCTTAAGTTTTGTCCCTGCTTCCAATTTAGGATGAAAGAAAGCCAATTGTTTCCCTAACTAATCACATAAGCTGCCCTGCTTTCCCGTGCTAACAGCCCCCATCAGGAAGTCTCTGAAGTCTTGCCTTTTTCCACTATATAGAATTGTAATATTTCACTCAACAACACCAATGCAATATCCAAAGCAAATCTAGCAAAAGTGCAAAGCTTGACAAAGCCGAAGCGCAGGCACACGGCTGTTATGCTTTTCTCTGTCATTGCCTCTGTGCTTAAATCTTTAGTGATATTATAAAGAAATGGTAACTGCTCAAATTATACAAGAAAAATGCTTCGTACACAGCAATTGGTGCTTCTACTTGCTACAGAACAACCACAGTTATGATTGGTAGTCAGCGACTTTTCAAGAGATAAACAGAAAGCAAGTACTTTCTGTGATTTCACTTCCTTTCTAGCCGACAAGAATGGCAAGATATTCAGGGATGCTCCCTTTTTAGTATTTTCTTGGCTTTCGTATTTCCTTGTAATGAATGTGTGATATGCATGCCTGTGCGCCTTCCTATGACCTCTCACGACCCTACCACCATGTTCCTCGTCCATGTATTTCCTTCATGCTTCATTTCCTTATTTATGTATGTATATATGTATGTGTGCATGTATGTATACATATGTATGTGTCTACATGTGTATGTATGTATGTATTTATATATGTATGTATCTTTGGTCCTGGGGATTGAACCCAAGGGTATTCTACCTCTCAGCTAGACCCCCTAGACATATTTTATTTTATTTTGAAACAGGGTCTCAACTAAGTGGCTGAGATTGTTCTCAAATCTGAAATCCTCCTGTCTCTGTCTCCAACATACTGGGATTATATTTTTCCTTTCTAAAAAAATGATTGATTGCCTTTTTACAAATATAAGAATAGTATGTTCAAAGGAAACAGTTCAATTAATGTTATGTACATATATAAAATGCATGCAGAGGAGAGGGGGAGGGACCGGGGTGGGATCAAGGGGGCAACACGCCAAGTGCTGTGTATACAGATGCTTCTGTCACTCTGCACCTCATCATGATGTGTAATCACAATGCACCAAGAAAAGTACACACACACACACACACACACACACACACACACAATGGTATGCTCACTAGAGAACATGGGGTATCTGTAAAGACACAGGCACGCCACTCGATACACATAATCAGTAATTATAATGCAGTCTTCTAGTAATTTATCTACATAGCAAATTTTGAAATACAAATAGGTCTTTAGATTTCACTAATATTAATTTTTTATTGAGATACTCGCCTCAGGTAATATCTTTTTTTTTTTTTCACAAACTAATCTTTATTTCATAGAAAGCAGCACAGTGTAATACAGGGAATTGGTAGAATACATATCAGGATGCTCTGGTTTAATGATTCTCTTCTTTAGGTAGAAACATTTGGGTTTGAGAGAAAAGTGACATTTGCTTCAAAGGGATGGAAAATTTTAGGGTATAGCTCTAGTTTATTGGCTAAGAGCTGAGTTCTGGCTCAAGGATCAGGCTGCTTGAGTTCAAGTACAAATCCCTCCATTTACGATCTGTGTTACCTTGGTCAAGAAACTCCTCCAGTCGTCAGTTTCCACATCTATAGAATGGTCACAATGGCAGGACCACTATTTAATGAGTTCACCTCAGGTAATATCTATAGCCAAATATGACCTTACAGTGTGTTTAACTGACACCTGGAAGAGACTAACACAGGAAAATATTATGAATATATGAAACAAGTGGATGAATAAAGCAGTAATGAATTAGGCTTAGGAATATCACTATCTATGTCATAATTGATTAAAAATTAAATATAGTAAATATATTTTCCTCATTAGTTCTCCAAAGTTATTTTATTTATCATTGACAAAATTCTTTAAGAAGGAACTAATTTGTAAATCACACTGTTACCAGCATCATTTAGGGAAGAATCCTGAGGGATCAGACTCATCCTAAAGATTACTGTCAGGGACTACTGTATCAAGGAGATATGATTTGAATTCAAGTTCAGAGGAAGCCTGCTGATCATCCCCAGTGGTCTATCTTAAGAATGTGGGCACTGATCCAGAGTAATTCTCCTACTTAATATTTAATTCTTTTCTGAACATGACCTACCCTATAATTTTAGAAATCATTTGGAAGAAAGAAATCATTAGAGTTCTTTATGTGACACAGTGAAAGTCATTTTGATCCAATGTTACTTTCATAACATTATCTGATATGTCTGTGGGATAATTATATTTTATGGTTATAGAAGTTATAGAAGTTAACAGAGCTCCAACATGAAATGGTTTAAATCAAGAATATATAAAATATGGAATGAAGGCACTGATCAGGGAGGGGAAAAAGTCTGTCATGGAAATGTCTTGCTGTACAAATCAGTTACATCAAAGGCAGAGCATGCAGATTTATGCCATATTTAATGCGATACTTCTAGGCAGCAAATCTAATCACTCCGAAGCCTCGTGTGATGTGAGATAGTAGAAAACCTAAAAGGTAGAGTTTGTCATAAACTACATTTTAAACTTTGAATTAACTCAAGCATTTAGTCTGTTTAGTCAAAGGGGTAATTGTTGCTGGCCATTCATTTTGTGTGAAATGTTGACCAAGTCTCGCATGCTAAAACACACATTAGTGGCTTTGGGGATGAGGGAGGGGAAGATCTGGGTATAGTTCTAACTTCTTTTCCCAGTGTCTGCTGTAAAACTGCACCTGGATGTCTTAGAGACACCCCCAACTTCGGGCACCTAAGGCTGAGTGGCATTCTCTCTCCCCCAAAACTCTGTGTGCCTTCCAATCTCAATCAGTGGCCTCTCTTCCAATTGGAATCAATAGCATCCCGCCCTATCTCAATCAATGGCACCATCCTCCTTACAGTTTCCCAGACAACAATAAAAAGTGTCCTTCTCAATTCCTCTGATGAGTCCTGTTTCTCTAACTCCCCATCTCCCATGCTGCCATTCCACACATTAACCAACCTCTTAATCAATCAAGAAAGCTCATTTGACTCTACCTCATATATGTCTCTCAGACTCAAGTCCACGTCATCTTGATATTCACTGTCTCTCCCACAGCCTTAGGGCAGTTTCTGGTCATCTGTGAGCTAATCAAGGGCGCCAGCTTCAAGCACACTTGTTGCGTGAAGTTGTCTTTTATAAAAATTCATCTGATCACATGCATCTCCTCTTTCAATATGTCCGTAAGTTCCCTGTTGCTAATTAGCCTGATACACCCAGATCTGCATCACGTAATGTAGCCTGTCTCATGGGCTTCATCTTGTCCAGGAAGCCCGCCTTTTATAATTGTGGGGCCCAGGCCATGCATCCTATGTAGGAAGATAAAACGTATAAATCAAGCTTATTGTTTCCGTCTGCTTTCTCCCCACTGTGACTCAAAACACCTGCAGACCACAATTTAGAGGAAGGAAGATGTATGTTCACGTGGTGGAGGTTTCAGGCACTGCAGTCCACGTATGTGTTCACGTGGTGGAGGTTTCAGGCACTGCAGTCCACGTATGTGTTCACGTGGTGGAGGTTTCAGGCACTGCAGTCCACGTTAGGTCTGATGAAGTCTGTGGAGCGCAGAGCGTGGCAACTGGAAGGTGAGGAGATCAGCGAGAGCGCTGTGCTCTCACTTCACAGAGGCCAGAAGCAGAGAGAGCTCGAGCTGGTAAGAAGGGGCCCGTGGACCGATATCTACATGTAGTCCCCAAGGCAGCATCCCCAGTAACCTTCCTTTCCCAGTCACATCCACCTGCCCAGGTGACCACCCATCAACCCATTGCAATGGGGTTAGAATCCTCATGATTCAGTGATATCACCTCCGAGCATCAATACGTGAGCTCTCCAGGGGACGTTCTATATCCAAACCATCACACCTATCAACCATTAAATACGCTCAAGTTTCTATCTTGACAAATGTAACTGCTTGAAGTACTTGGAGATTAGGGTGAATTTGGGATTCTTGGACTCCTCAGAGTCCCACATGGGAATAGAGGCACGGGGAGGGAGGCAGTTCTGGGTGCCCTTGCCCTTCCACCCCTGCTTCCTCTCCAGGAACAGTCTGTGGACAGTCCTGGCTGACGTCAGAGCTCTGGCCCTGTCGTGTCCTCTTGCAAACACTCCCTGGCCCTCTTAGGCAGTGGGCCTGGGAGTCATGCGAGCAAGGCATTCTAGGAACCCTGGACGCGGGGACATGGACTCCATGTTGACAGTCCTCTTGGCCCCACAGGCATCATGCCAGAGTGACACCCCCACAAGGGGGGGACCCAGGACAGAAGGAGTCCCCAACGCCCAAGGTTAAGGGCAGAGGTGTTCTCGAGCACAGCCCATACGCCAGGTCCTTTCACCTCTTCTTGTCTACACCAGCTGAATGTGCAGTCTTTTCACAGGGAAAGTAGACATACTTTGTTTAATTCTGTGTGTGCGTGCATGCGTGTGAGTGTGTGTGTATGTGTGTGTGTGTGTGTGAGTGAGTGTGTGTGTGTGTGTGAGAGAGAGAGAGAGAGAGAGAGAGAGAGACAGACAGGCAGACAGACAGACACAGACTTACACTAGACATTGACCTCAAGGGCATTCTACCTCTGAGCTATACCCCAGCCCTTTAATTTTTAATTTTGAAACAGGGTCTCATTAAGTTGCTGAGGCTGGCCTCAAACTTGTGATCCTCTAGTCTCAGTCTCCCACGTAGTGGGATTACAGGTGGGTGCCATTGTGCCCAGCTTGTTTAATTCCTTCTTCTTCTTTCTTGTTTTTAACACTTGTCTTCCCCAGTGGACCTTGTTTTTTCCTCCTCACTGTATCTCCCAATCCTACAACGATGACATAGTACCTTTGAGAATGGTTTGGTAAGTAAATGGATTAATTAATAAATCAGTTAATCATAACCCTATCACCAGCCCACTTCTATTTTTCCCTTCTTCAACTTCTATTCTCATTATTAGACTTCTAAATCCATTGGACTTCTGAGAATAAAAAAATAAAATAAAATTCTACTCCATTTGCAGGAGGGCTCTTTCTACAAGAACATGGAGGAAGGGGAAACCAGGAACACTAAATTAGGGTTCTAAATTCAACAGCATAAAGAAATCACAAAGGTGTGTCTCCTTCATTGTGTAAAAGTTACAGGGCAGCTGTGTTCTTGGAGAACTATATTGTCATAACATATGCTTTTTAATCATTCTATAGGATTAACTCTAGAATAGGGCACAGCAAAAGGACTGTTTACATTCTCCTTTTAATTTTTTTTTTCAGCAATATCCCTAATAGTTTGCAGAGTGTTCATTCCTGAATTAACAGCATGGCATGATGGAATTTGGAGATGTGTGGCCTTCGACTCAGAGTGTTATGTTTCGGAATCTATAGAATGGGAGTGATTAAAGGTACCTTCTTAGGTAACTCAGAGGTCAATATAATCCAAGTACTTAGAACAATAAGGACTAATATCTAATATAATACAAGTGGACCAATACCATCTAAGTGCTTAGAACAGCTCCTGGAACTCCTAAATATTAACTGATCTTATTTCCCATCTGATCTTCCATTTTCATCCTCCTCTACTTCCTGAATATTAGTATTTGCCCTCTATTCAATGATATTTATTCACAAGTACATTTTCTACATTGGCATTTATACCATCACTTCATGAGTGTTTGTATAGCTTTTTTTTAGGATATAAGAAAGATTTTCAATTAAAATAACCAATATTCACTGCAGAACAGTCACTAAAACCATCACCAAAGATTATCATACATGTAAAGAATTTCATGATTCATGTTATATCTACTAGGAAAAGGCTGCATGTGTCAAAAGCACAAATGCTTTACAATTTGCTTTGCTAGCCAGCTTTGAAGCTATACAATTTAGATTTTTTTTTTTTTCAGTACTGGGGATTAAACTCAGGGGCATTTTACCTCCGAGCTATACCCCCAGCCCTATTTTGTATTCTTTATTTTTGAAACAGGGTCTCACTAAGTTGTAGAGTGCCTCACTAGGTAGCTGAGGCTGGCCGCGAACCTGAATCCTCCAGTCTCAGCCTCCCAAATGCTGGGATTACAAGCATGTGCCACCACACCCGGCAATTATTTTGAATTTTTAATTATAATTTTTTTTTTGCAGTACTGGGGATTGAACCCAGAGGCATTCTACCTCTGAGCTATATACCCAGCCCTATTTTTTTTTTTCTTTTCTGTAAGTCATTTATTTGGTAACCTCAACAGTCCCCCCCCCCCAAAAAAAAAAAAACCAGTTAAGGACCAGGCAACAGAGATATGTCATTAAAAAAGAGACTATACAGTGAATAGCCTAAAGTTCCTGTAGTTTACAAATAAACCCAAGGCTAGGATCTATTTACTTTTTTTCACACATATTTCTATCAAGAATAGAAAGAAAATATTTTCCAGCCCGTAGGTAATTGTGGCAGCAATAGAAGGTAAAAAGAAGTTTCTGGAGGAAAGCTGGTAGCCTAAGCAAATGATGGGATACCCCGGCCCCGCCTTCAGAGGCTTATCTCAGGAGCTGCTGTTTCCTATAGAATAAGAGACCATGAAAATGAAGATCCCTTAAATCGAGAGGGGCTAGCCACAGCTGGACAGATCCACCGAGTTCCCCAACTTAGCAAGAATCATAAAATTGTCTGCACATCTTCATGTGTCTCCATGCTCTTCTGAGCCTCCACAGCTGTGTTCACCTATTTTTTATTCTTTATTTGAAACAGGGTCTCGCTAAGTTGTAAAAGACCTCACTAAGTAGTTGAGACTGACCATGAACCTGTGATCCTCCTGTCTCAGCCTCCCAAGTACTGGGATTACAAGCGTGCACCATCATGCCTGACTTTAGATTATTTTTAAATGTGCTATATTTTACTTTTTTCAACTTTCACACATCCAATGAGATTCTGCTAATGTTTACTAATATTTAAATAACCCTTTTTAAATTCATATGATTTAAAAAAATTCACATAATTTAAAATTCACAAAACAGTATGGGATCAATTGCATATTTTTGTATTTTTAGATTCTTTCTTAAATTCTTAAACACTTGAGCTACACTGCCAAGGTGTACATTGTAGAAATAAAAAGAGACAAGTTGCAAAGGCACAGAGAGGGTATAAAGTAAGAAAAAAACTATTGTGGCAGAAGAGGGCTGACTATTGACCACAGCTAGCTGCCCTGTTCTCCATGAGTCCATAGCTGGGCTCCTCTCAGCTCTCTTGCAAGTGACTAAATTGTGGCTAAACCAAAAGTGATGTGTCCACTCTGAGCTTGGCCCTTACACACAGGCAATCTGCCCTGGCAATGGTGAAAGCCATGTATCAAAAATGGCAAAGCAGCCAGGGGTGATGCACACCTATAATCTGAGTACTTTGGAGGCGAGACAGGAGGATCAAAGGTTTGAAAATGGCCTCAGCAACTTAGAGAGACTCTCGGCATCCTAATGAGACCCTGTTTAAAAACAAAAAATAAGTAAAAGGGCTGGAAGTGTAGCTCATCCCCAGTACTACCCCCAAACACACACATACACAAACAGAGAGAGAGAGAGAGAGAGAGAGAGAGACAGAGAGAGAGAGAGAGAGACAGAGAGAGAGAGAGAGAGAGAGAGAGAGAGAGAGAGAGAGAGAGAGAGAGAAACAGCAAAGCCACAAGATGAAAGAAAGCTGTATCTCCAAACCATTACTTGGGTAACTAGTTAGTATTAGTCAGTGGCCCCCACTAATTTTATGTAACTGAGAAATAAACTGCTCTTGTGCTCTGCCCTTAAGATTTTCAGGCAGATCTGTTGTACAGTGGCCAGGCTACCTTATCTAATATAAACATCACAAGATCTCATCAAGAAAGGCC
Organism: Graphiurus murinus; assembly: GCA_004027655.1. NCBI lineage: Eukaryota > Metazoa > Chordata > Mammalia > Rodentia > Gliridae > Graphiurus > Graphiurus murinus. The sequence goes on from PVLC010015631.1 coordinate 33,457, forward strand.
ACTACACTTTATACACAAACTAATGGCTTATATTAGAGACATGAATAAATTCTGTAAGATTTGGCAACAAAAAACATCTTTTTTCCAAGTCTTACTCATTTAAATGTTGAAAATTTACTTGCTTTTTCCTAAATCAAAACCAATGGACAAAGAAGTAGTTCAAAAGCATGCTGTATAAAGGAGAGTAACAACCAGGTTCCAATGTTCACTGTGGAAACTATGAATTGGGTAACTTATACTAGGACAGAGTTTTCTTCAACCCAAACTATACTAGAGGCCATTGGAAACCATCCCTGCAGCAGATCTCACACTGCTGTGGGGACGACATCATAACCCCCCTGGCAGCCTCGTTACAATAATACTTCAGCTCCTACAGAGAATGCTTCTTTACAGCTTCCAAGCACTTGGGAGGTTCTATCATGGTGATGAAAGGAGAGAAGGGATGATCACCAAAAGGAGGTGTGCTAGGTTGATAATATGCTAATTTATGATGCCACATTAAGGGCGTACCTCAAACTTGGCCAGAAGTACCATGCATACTCAGTCTAATATTGGAAGCCATGAAAGGTGACTTGTATTCTGTAGCCAATATAATCCTAATTCCATCAGGGCCCTGCTGATTTCATGGTATTGGGAAAATGGATATACCCTTGGGAGTCACAGGAGATCAAAGATCATTCTATATACAGAAGCTACTCCTACATTCTATTTTTTTTTTTTTTTTTTTTGTGGTACTGGGGATTGAACTCAGGGGCATTCTACCTCCGAGCTATACCCCCAGCCTTATTTTTTATTCTTTATTTTGAAACCGAGTCTCACTAAGTTGTGGAGTGCCTCACTAGGTAGCTGAGGCTGGCCGCGAACCTGGATCCTCCGGTCTCAGCCTCCCGAATGCTGGGATTACAAGCGTGCGCCACCACGCCCGGCTCCCTACATTCTATTTCTTTGGAGGAAATTGGGAAGATGAACACATAGGGATGCTAAAGAATCTGGATTGACTCAGTGGTGAAAAAGAGAAACACTACTATGGCCTCTTAAAAGGACCACCATCGGTTAAGGTAGTGTGAATTCCATTAACTGAGGTTTGTAAGTTAGATTACCCTTGCATTTCTGGACAAAAACCCACTTTGAGATGTCCTGTCTATCCTCTTCACAAATCACCAGGTTCTATTTGCCAATATTTCATTTTTTATTTTAATACACCTTGGTGAATTATAATTATACATCATAATGCGGTTCAGAGTAGTAGGAACACACATGCACATGGCACGAGGTGGGTTTCCCTCTGGATCCTACCCTACTTCTTCCTCTGGGCCACACATGTCATTGGGATTGGCACTGGTAATTGTGTGTACCTACATAGCATTATTTGAAGTGTCTCCTTTACCAAGTCTCCTGCCCACCCCCACCTCCCTCCCTGGACCCCTCTACAGCTCCACTGGGGTTTCTTTTTCTATATCTGGAGTTCCTTTTGTTTCCCAGATTCTCCTAGCTTCACAAATAAAAGCCTTTAAAAAAAAAAGCATTATATTCAACTTGTAATTCAATAGCAATGAAAGGGCATAATAATCTATGAATATAAAAGAACTTTCTTAACAGGAAGGGAATATCATACTTAATGTTGACATAATAAAAGTTTTCCCTTGGGGAAAAAAAGGTCACCATGGGAAACTAACTTTTTCGGCTGATGCTACATTGCAATCACTTTCTGCCATCCTTGGGGGCCAAGGATGGCATCCTTGGGGGCACTTGGATACTTCTGAAGTGGTGGATCACCAGCTTCTGCTTTTCCCCTTCTACCTTCACTAATGAGCTCGTTGAACTTCACCTCCCAGTGAGTAGTTGGTGGGATGGAGTTTAGGCTGAAAGGATGCTTTACAATCATCAACAATGTTTGACTAAAACAACTGAAGCTTAAACAACAGGGTTAGCAGGAGTCAAGACTCGTTCAGTGCATCCACTTGGGAAAATGGGCCTGCACGTCTTAGCACAGCCTCTGGCATGGGAGACATGAAAACTGCCAAGAGGGGAGGGTTCAGCACACAGTGAGAAACAGGGCACGCATCCCCCATGACCATTAACAAAAGTGGAAGGCACACATCAAATTCCCCACACAACATTAGAACGATTCCTCCAGGCCTCCAGAGGGCTGCTAGTCTTTCTCAGAATCAAGATTATCTTCACACACTTGCCATTATGCATGGAGAAGGACAGGTAAGAAGAGAAGCACTGATGGATTCTCAGTTATTGAGGGTGATTATTCGTTTTGGTCCCTGAAATATGCATGCCTACAATTAATGTGGAGTTAAGAGAGCTGAGTCCCCATGGTATGCACTGATTATACATATCAAATCCAAATGTGTTCTGAATAGAGTTTTTTCGGCTCTCAGGTCATTAAGGTAAAACCTTTGAGAGATGGAAGGTTGATGTAGCCATAGTCATTCCTACTCCTTTGGTAAAATGCCTTTTTTCTGTGTCACCTACTTGGTCTTCATTATCCTGAGTCTTCATCAGACTTGAAACTCTGTGAGGATGGGGGGTACACACTGTCCAGCTAAAGACACCCCCCCAGGCCCTTGCAAGCAGTACAGTGTAGACATCAATGTTTGTTAACCTCTCTGGCCTGGGTTAGCGAGGTTGTTCTCTATAGATCTGGGTTCCAGAAGCTCCAGAAAAATCTGCATCCTCCTCAGCTCCAAGCACCTGCATGTGGCAAGCTGAGCCCAGGACCACCTACAGGCAAGTTAATGGCTTGATCTAACCCATTTCTTGGCTGCAGTAAGTGGTAAAGAGACAGGTGCAGGTGCCTCCCCACCCCTCAGCTCTTGCCGTAGTGATCAGAGTGAAGCTCAGCTCTCTACTCCCTTACGATGGTAGCTTATACCTTCTTCATTGAAGAGTTCACAAATACACCTTCATTTGTGAATGGTTAAACTAAAAGTTGAGTGAGTAGTTACAAGAAACTTCAGTGTTACATTTAACAAATATTTATAAGATTTTTTTTTTTTTTTGGCAGTACTTGGCATTGAACTCAGTGGCACTCTACTACTAAGCTACATCTCCAGCCCTTTTCATTATTTTATTTTGAGATGGGCTCTCACTACATTGCCCAGGCTGCCCTTGAACTTGTGATTCTCCTGCCTCAGCCTACAGAGTCTCTCAGGTTACAGGCATGCACCGCCAGGCTCAATGCTTTGCTGAGCATTTAATAAGTACCTGGCACCATGCTTTGAATACAAAAACGAGCAAAACCAGACATTACCCCTGTCCTCCTATGGTTTCCAATCTAATAGGAGAGACAAGAATTAAACAAATAAGCATGGAAAGAAATATATTCTTACCAGCAGTGGCAAATGCTCTGAAATTCAAGAGCAGATTCAGGGTGTTTGGAAAGAATAAAATGGAGAGACTGCAGGTGGATTAAGGGATCAGGGGAATGTCCTTTGAAAAACTAATGACTGGGGGTTGGCAGGTAACGTGCTGTCCCTGCAAAACAGGAGGATGTA
>PVLC010015632.1:0-36987 GCA_004027655.1 Graphiurus murinus
TCCAGGGCTGTCTCTTACCTGGGGAGGGCACTGCACTGCTCTGATGGCAAGGCGATGCCGTCCCTTGTCTGGCAGAAGACTTGCCTGTGTTGCACAGCTAGGCGGGGCCCGATGCAAGGCCCATTGCACTGGGAAGCAGAAAGAGGGAAAACAGGTCACATCAGCAAAGCCAAAGGCAGAGGCTGTGATGCTGAGGCCACGTGTGATGGAGGATCCTCAGGCAGGGCCTCGTTGGAGGCCCTCAGATCATTCATTTTACCCCTCTTAGGGCCAACTGAAGGATGCTCACTGGCAGGTTTCCTTTCCTCATTCCACAGCAGGACAGTTAGCTTTCCCATGACCTGTGGGCATTTTGCCAGCCAAAAGGAAGAGTGGAGCCAGTCAGAGAAAGCCAATCCCCTTCCAGATTAACCATAGGAAAGATGTCTTGGCATTGTGTGCTAGGAATGTGTGGTAAACTTCAGAGCTGAAGATCTTTAAATAAGTGCCCCTGCCCCCTTCGGTGTGCAGGATAATGTGGTTTATTTTTTTGCTAAGTTACTCTAAGTAATCATGTCCATCACTTCTCTCCCTTCCTTGGCCTCATTTTCTCCAGGTCAAACCCAGGATGCTGAAGAAAAGCAGACTTAGGTATGAATAATCCTTCCTTATATTCTCTTGCCATGTATTTGCAGAGATTTTAAAGCTTTTCCCACCATTGTAAGAACCCAACCCTATCCCTCTAAATGCCCCTAACAACTTTTCATAAATACAAAAGCAGAAGGCCCTGAGCCAACACTTGCTATTTTAGAACAAGAGGTTACACGTCCCTGGGAGGTCACTTGGAGCAAAGGATCTTAGCTTGGGAGTCTTTGGATCCTTAGGGATCCACAGGGATGTTAACTTTTATTTATTTATTTATTTTTTTGCGGTACTGGGGATTGAACTCAGGGGCATTCTACCTCGGAGCTACACCCCCAGCCCTATTTTTTATTCTTTATTTTGAGACGGAGTCTCACTAAGTTGCGGAGTGCCTCACTAGGTAGCTGAGACCCAGATCCTCTGGTCTCAGCCTCCCGAATGCTGGGATTACAAGCATGCGCCACCACGCCCGGCTCGGATGTTAACTTTTAACATCGTGTTTATTAAAAGTTTTCTAGCAGGAGGCTCCTTCCAGCTTTCATTAGATGCTCAAAGGGAGAAATTGGGTTTGCATGCTTGCCCTCTTACCATGGGATGCCGTGTCGTAACACAGCAGGAAGGCCCTCTCCAGATACTGGCACCCAAACCCTGAACTGCTCAGCTTCCAGAACAATGAGAAATAATATTTTTCTTTATAAATTACTCCACTTGTGCTATTCTGTTATAGCAACACAAAATGGACTAAGGTAGTGATATCTAAGAAATCATTGCAACACCCAGTGTCATGCAGGTTCCCCCTTATGTTTTAAGAATCTTATACTTACTATTTTGAGTGAATTTTTGTATGTGGTATATAGGTCTACCCACCCTTTATTTGTGCATGTGTGAATATGCGTGTGTGAATATCCAGCATCATTTGATGGAAATACTGTCCTTTCCCCTATTGAATGGTTTTGGCACCCTATTGAAAATCATTTGATCATATATGTGAGAGTTTATTTTTGTGCTCTATTCAATTCCACTGGTCTATATGAATGTCTTTATGCTGGTATTATACTGTTTTGATTACTGAGGCTTTGTAACAAGTTTTAAAATCAGGAAGCGTGGGTCTTCCCACTTTGTTCTTTTTCAAGATTGTTTTGGCTAGTTAGGGTCCCTTTAGATTCCATATGAATTTTAGGGTGGATTTTTTTCTATTTACAAAAAGTATCATTGGGGCTTTAATACAAATTTCATTCCATCTGTAGATCACTTTAGGCAATATTTCTAATCTTCTAGGCATGGTGGTACATGTTCCCAGTACTTGGGGGGGGGTGCTGAGACAGGAGGATGACAGGTTCACAGCCAGCCTCTGAAACTTAGCGAGGCTCTCCACAACTTAGTGAGACCCTGTTTCAAACTAAAAAAAATAGGGAGGGGGTATAGCTCAGAGATAGAATGCCCCTGGGTTCAATCCCCAGAAACACACACACACACACACACACACACACACACACACACACACACACATACACACACAGTCTTCTATGGAATGTTCTTCAATTTCTGTCAGCACTGTTTTGTAATCTTCATTGTACAATTCTTTCATCGATTTGGGGTTTTATTCTTTTGGTATTATTATAAACAGAATTGCTTTCTTTATATTTTTGAATTGTTCATTCTTAGTACATAGAAATGCTATTTTTTTGGGGGGGGTACTGAGGATTGAACTCAGGGGCATTCTACCTCCGAGCTACACTCCCAGCCCTATTTTTTATTCTTTATTTTGAAACAGGGTCTCATTAAGTTGCGGAGTGCCTCACTAGGTAGCTGAGGCTGGCCACAAACCTGTAATCCCTGGGGGGATTACAAGTGTGTGCCACCATGCCTGGCTCTAATTGATTTTTGTGTTAATTTTGTACACTGTAACTTATTGGAATAATTAACTAACAGTTTTTTAATTGAAAATATAGGTTTTTATGTATGAGAACATGTTATCTGTGAATAGAGATAATTTTACTTTTGTCTTAACAACTTGGATGCCTTTTATTTTTTTTTTCTTGCCTAATACTCTGAACTTCCAATATTATGTTTAATAGAAATGGTATATGTGGGCATCCTTGCCTTGTTCCTAATATTAGGGGAAAATCTTTCATCTTCATCATATATGATCTTTTTTGTTATTTGGAAGTCATTTACTTCTATTCCAAGTTTAAGAGATTTTTGTCAAGAAAGGATGTTGAATTTTATAGAATACTTTTTTTTTTGCATCAACTGAGATGATCATATGGCTTCTGTTTCATTCTGTTAATGTGGGACACTACACTGATTGATTTTCATGTGTTAAGCTGTCTTTACATTCTATGAACAAATCTCACTTATTCATGATACACAATCCTGATAAATCTAGCTTACTATTTTGCTGAGGATCTATCTATTATCTGTCTATCATGGCACTGGGGATTGAACCCAGCAGTATTCTACCTCCAAGCTATACCCCCAGCCCTATTTGTATTTACTTTTTATTTTGAAACAGTCTTGCTAAGTTGCTGAGGACCTTGCTAAATTGCTGAGGCTGTCCTCAACCTGTGATCCTCCTGTCTCAGTCTCCTAAGCACTGGGATTATAGGTATGCATCACCATGCCTGGATCAATATTTATTAGAAATATTTGTCTAGTTTTCTTGCAGTGTCTTTAGCTTTTCTATTAGGCTACTCCTAGCCTCATATGTGTTAGAACGAGTTAGTGCTACTTGTACTTCAGTTTTTAGGAAGAGTTTGAGAAGGATTGGTGTAAAGTTTTCTTTAAATGTTTGGTAGAATTTAGTAAGACCATCTAGTATAGTGATTTTCTTCATTGGGAGGTTTCTAACTATTGAGCCAATCTCCTTACTAGTTATAAAAGTATTAGATTTTTTTATTTCTTCATGATTCAGTCTTGGTAGATTGTATGTTCATCTGAATTTGGCAATTTCATCTTAGTTAATTTTAACTTAGTGTGTACATTCTGATCACAATAATTTCTGAGATTAGGTTTCTCTTCAGTCCTCTCGCTTTCCAATTCAACCACTATACTGCAGACAGTAATCTTTTAAAAATGTAATTGGGTTATACAACTCTTACATAAACTCTTTCTAGTAGGAAGAGGACAGAGGTGCCCAGCACTCACCTCCTTCTCCACAAAGAACCATCAAAAAATAATAGGTGCATTTTGAGGTGAGAGATCATGGTAGGACACTGTAAATCAGGGTGAGAGAAGGACTAGAACCTTTTAAGGTTCAGGGACTTGGGATAACAGCATAGGAAAAGAGAAAAAAATGATCCTGGCATCTACCATCCCAACTCCATAGATGGGGAGGACACGTATCCGTTTGCAAGGCTGAAAGAATCTCAGCAATTCTATCAGTGCAGGTACTGGCTACTGACCAATCCTACGTACGGGAAAGTTTCACAGTCCTCACAGGCTTACAGTCCACTTAGCTGAGTAAGCTGAAATTTCCACAGTAGCCTTACTGTTAAAAAGGGAATGAGATAACTTAAAAGGAAAAAAGATTTATCTTGGCTCATGGTTTCAGAGGTTTCAGTCTGTGGTTGCTTTGGGCCTGTGGTAAGGCAGAACATCATGTCAGAGTGTAGAGTGGAGCAGAGCTGCTCATCTCATGGTGGGTGGGAAGCAAAGAGGAGGGGCCGAGGTTGCAATATCTCCTTCCCAGGCATGTCCCCTGTGACCTCACTTCCACTAGGTTCCATTTCCTAAATGTTCTACTACCTCCTACTAGCACCATAGGCCAGCAACTGAGTCTTTAGCACATAGCCTTTGGGGGCATTTAAGACCCAGACTCCCCTTCTTCAAGGGTATACTTCCAGTGACTCACTTCCTTCCATGAGGTACCACTTCCCAAAGATTCCACCACCCTCTGTAAATCCTCAGGCTGGTGACATATGGGCTTCTGGAGAATAGTCCAGATCCAAACTATAACAGTATCATATTCACTGGGGGAAAAGCTGAAAGCATTTCTTCTAAGATTAAGAGAAGGGTGTCTACCCTCACTGCTCTTATTCAATATAGTGTTAGAAACTAGAGCAATTAGGCAAGAAAAAGAAGAGAGGAAGTCACAGTATTCCTGTTTGCAAAGCAAATACTGACAAATGGGATTATATCAAACTAGAAAGTTTCTAGACAACAACAAAAACAACAGATTGAAGAGACAACCAACAGAATGGGAGGAAATATTTGCCAACTTTTCATTTGAGAGGATTAATAGCTAGAATATATAAAGCACTCAAAAAAACTAAACAAATAATTCCATTAAAATATGCAATGATCTGAATAAACATTCTGGAAAGAAACACAAATGGCCAACAAATATATGAAAAATGCTCAATATAGCCATCAGAAAATGTCAATAGCCATCAGAAAAATGCAAACCAAAACTACAATGAAATACCATCAGGCCCCAAGCATGCTAAACATATCCTCTACCATGGAACTATATCTCAAACCCAAGAATGTACATGTGCAATCCTTCTCCCTACCCCCATTCTCCAAAATAAATGCTGGTGAGGATGTGGAGTAAAGGGAACTCATACACTGATAGTAGGAATGTAAATTAGTATGGCCATTATGGAAATAAGTATGGAGGTTCCTTACAACAACAACAAAAACAACAAAAAAAGAGCTATCATGATCGAGCTATCTCACTCCTGGGTATATATATCCAAAGGAAATGAAACCAGCATACCAAAGAGACACCTGCATGCCCATGTTTACTGCAGTACTATTCACAATAACTAAAATAGGGAATCAGCCTCAGTGCCCATTAACAGATGGATGGATAAAGAAAATGTGATATTTATATATAACGGAGTAGTATTTAGCTAGAAAGAAGGATGAAATGCTGTCATTTGTACCAAAATAGGTGGAATGGGAAGAAATTATGTTAAGTGAAATAAGCCAGACAGAAAGATAAGTATCTCTTCCATACTAAAAAAATGTTGACCTGAAAATAGAATAATGATTACTAGAGACTGGGAAGGGTGGGGTTGGTGGAAAAGGGTTTAGATTTGATCAGTGCTTGCTGTATGCACGTATGGAAATATAACACAACTTCATATGTATAATATAAAAAAGGTAAATAGAAAGTGAAATAGTAAAAAAAAAATCTAGTGGCATTAATAATAAAACTGATACTCCTTTCGTGGCATACAAGAACCTTCATAATCGGACTCCTATTTTCCAGCCACATTTCTATTCCTGCCCCTTTCACCCAGTTTTCCTGCAAACATTCTGGGGCTGGTTTTGCCTTCATTCCTTTACACATGCTTCTGTGGAACACATTCCCACCCAAGACAGGTGGGTGCATATTAGATTAAAAGAAGAAAGCTGAGCCTGGCATGGTGGCACACACCTGTAATCCCACCTATGTGGGAGGCTGAGGCGAGAGGATCACAAGTTTGCAGCCAGCCTGGGTAACCTAGATCCTGTCTTAAAAATAAGGACTGAGATGTAGTGGTACAGTATACCTGGGTCCAATCCCCAGTGCTGCAACAGCAACAACAAGAGCAGCAACAAAGAAAGCGGATTTTGTGTGTATATATGTGTGTGTATGGGGGGGGTAGGTACTGGAGATTGAACCCAGGGGCATTTTACCTCTGAGCTACACCTCTAGCTCTCTTTTTTAAATTTTAAAACAGGGTCTCACTAAGTTGTTAAGGCTGTCCTGGGACCTGCGATCCCCGCTCCTGTCTCAAGTGTGCGCCACCACACCCAGCTTAGAAAACTGAATTCTTACAAGAAGCCAGGTGACAGGTGCTAAGAAGGTGGTCTTAGTTTCACTAAGCATGGTTTTCAGACTTCAAGAAGGTAAGAAAATGAAGAAATATATGACACTATTCCAAAAGGAATTTTTTGGTCAGAAACAACCCTTTTCACTGTTATAGAAGCGGAGGTTTTGGTGTGTGTGTGTGGGCACCTACAATTTGAAGCATATTTCAACAATATCAGCCACAGAAAAGCATGGACAAGATTGTGACATCCAGCAGTTCACTGTAAGTCCTTATGCCTTAAGCCTTCTCAACTCTTCTAAGTCTCATGGACCAGTAGCTCTGGCATCACCTGGGAGCTATTAGAAATTCAGCACACCAGGCTCTACCGCAGACCTCCCGTATCAGAATTTGTTTTAAACAAGATCTCCAGGTGATTGACATTAAAGCATGAGGGCTCTAGAAGAGAGTTGCGTGTGAGGGAATGGAGAAAAATGTGTTTCTCTGTTAGGAAACAGTGACTGGAACTGATAAATCTGTACTTCCTGTATGTCCCCTTGAATGACCTTGATGACCCAACACAGAAACATCAGCCACATGTAGTCAGATCTGTTCCCAATCATAATTTTACAAACTTTCAGTGCGCCTCGAGGGCCTGGAAGCAGAGCTGTGTGTGCTGAATGAGAGCTGCCAGAGGCGGGCTTCTCCAGGTAAGATACGATGACCCCCAGGTGTGGGAGCAAGGGGAGCTCATGCTGTTTAATTACGAAGCACCTACAGTATGTCCCTGGAAATAAGGAGGGGCTGGCCAGGTGTGTGGGTTCCCCTGGTTGAGCATTAGCCCCCTGACTCACCTGACAGACAAATGGCTTATGAGTTGCAAGTGAACTCTGTGGCCAGTAACATTGGATCTTCCTTAGAGATGGGCACAGTGTGTTCATATGATAGAAAGTTGCAAGTGGGTGTTTTCCAAAGACCACACCTGAGGCCAGGAGTGGAGGAACATGAATAAAGCAATGTGTAAGCAGCCAACTCTAACAGGTTTCAAGTTGCTAATTGCCCTGAACATTCACATTGATCCTAGTTAAAAAATTAGAAGCCTGTTATGTTGGGGGTGTCCCAGATGATCAACCAGAAACGACACCTGACCAATCAGAATAGTCACTCTACTAGTTAGCACCAGCCCAAGAAGACAAACCAAGAAGCGAGGCTACCACCCTGCCGTCGGGTATCACCTGGACCTGAACCCTTGCAGGCAGTCTCTCTCAGACTTTGGGAGAAATAGTATATAGAATTGTATCATTTCTTTCACATTTCACCTCCACATCTGACTTTCTTTGGTGCTAACAACATTCTAAAATAGTACAGAGATGAGTAGGATCACTAATGGAGACCTCACCCACCTGGACTGGGGCAAACCTGTCCTCTAATGAGGATCAGAGTTCCTAGCTGGTGCTCAGTCTCACCTGGTCCAGTAATATGAGACATCAGCAGTGATCCCCTCGCCCTGGGCTGCAGGTGTCTGTCATTGCTCCAATTGGCTCCCCCTGTCCCAGGAATCTTCAATTTGTGTTGACCTCCTTTTTTTGTGTGGTACTGGGGACTGAACCCGGGAGCATTCTACTTCCAAGTTACATCCCCAGCCCCATTTATTTTGTTTTGAAACAGGGTTTCACTAGGTTGCTGAGAGTCTTGCTAACTTGCTGAGGCTGATCTCGGACCTGCCATCTTCCTGTTTTAGCCTCCCAAGTACTGGGATTACAGGCATATATCGTCATGCCCAGTTTTTAATCTCCTTTTTAAATGACAAATAAACATAAAATTTCCTCTCCAAATGGAGAATTGTCGGGGTTCCTCCACTATCTCCAGAGGAGGCCCCGTCCCTGGGCTCCTGGGTTCAAATGAGCCCGCACTATTGCTGTCTGCGAGTTTACCTGGTTTTAAAGTTCACTTCTAGGCAGAGTATTGAGGAAGAGGTTTGTTTTAAGGTGATCAAACTAGGCTTCAAATTTCCCTGGCTTGGAACAACAGTTCTCTACCCTGGCTGCATATTGGAATCACCTGAGGAGTTTCGGTGAATCACCAATCCTTGATCCTACCCCAGAGGAATTGATTTAGACAATCTGGGTGGTAGGGCCTGGTTACTGGCGGTTCATAAAGATCTCCCCAGTGATTATAACTAGGTTACTGGGCAAAGAACCCTGTCCCAGAGCAACACTGCCGTCTCCAGAGTGATCTCCTCTGACCTTTTACCATCATCCTCAGCCTAGCCAGAGAGGAGACACCCTTAGAGGACCCCAGTCTGAGAAGGAGAAGGCTCAGGATGGGGGAAATCCAGAGGCAAGTGTAATGGGTGTGGGCAGTGTGTTAAGGTCAGAGAAGGCCATCAGAAACTCTGGGCTTGAGGAATGACACCAGGGGGGGTTAGTTACAGAGGAGGTGGCAGTGGTGGCATTTTAATTCCTACTGTGACAGGGTTTACGCCTTTAGATTGCCCTTTCAAGTGCAAACCTCTCTGGCCCTCACCTGGCCCCAGCTGGAGAAGGCCCACTCCACGCATAGCTGCTGGTTACAGGCCTGGGTGTCCACAGGCCGCTTGGCCAGCTGGGCGCACATGTCGTTGGACACGGGGGTGGAGATCCCAGAGGCTTTCAGCTTCTGACAGGTCACTCGGCGGGTCTGGATGCCTCCGCCGCAGCTCCGGGTACAGGCGGACCAGGAAGTCACCATCCACCTGGGGAGAGGAGAAGCATCAGAGGAGCCCCAAAGGGTCAGACCATGGGGAAAGGAGCCTTGCATGTCCCTGTCACCATGCAGCTGCTAATTTGGGGCCCGTGGCCCTTTTCCATAGTATTTATTTGGAAAATATGACCCTCCCTGCAAAAATAGTTGTGCTAAAATCTCTGGAATTGGAATGTTCCCTTATTTGGAAAAAAGGTCTTTGCAGATGCAAGGATTTTGAGAGGAGAGTGCCTGGCCAGGCTCTAGATGCCATTCCAGGTGTTGTTCTAACAGAAAGGCAGGGGGAGACTACACACACGGAAGAGGAGGCAGTTGTGTGTCCATGGAGGCGACAGATGGGGCCATTTGGCCACAAGCCAAGGAATACGTGGAGGCCCTGGGAGAGGAGGGAATGGGGAACAACTTCTTCCTTAGAGCCTTTGGAGAGGGGTGGCCCTGCTGACACCTTGAGTTTTGATTTCTGCCCTTCAAAGCAGTGAGAGAGCCAGGGGTGGTGGCACATGCCTATAATCTCAGTACTTGGGAAGCTGAGACAGGAGGATTGCTGGTTCAAAACTAGCCTCCACAACTTAGCAAGACTTTCAGCAACCTACTAAGACCCTGTTTCAAAATAAAAATGAAAAGGGCTAGGAATATAAGCTTGGAGGTATAATGTCCCTGGATTCAATCTCTAGTACACACACACACACACACAACAAACAAGCAAACAAACAAACAAAAACAAAACAAAAATCCAAAATCAATCCTTCCCCACCTCCCAAACCAGCAAGAGATTAGTTTTTATTGCTTTAAGCTACTGTTTGTGGTAATTTGTTATGGAAGCCTCAGGGAACTGATATACCTGGGACATTAGCCAGGAAAAGTGTATTTTGAAAGAGGATTTTGGGAGTCAGTTACCTTAGCTGCCCAAAAGGTGGTGAGATTGCAGATGGATGCTCTGGGAGACAGTCCTTTAGCTACTTACACTGTACTATGGTTCTGGTATTCCCTACTGTGACAGCAGGCACAGTCTCTGGGGAAGTCAGATCCAAACCTGTCACCTCTTGACCCAGGAGGCAATCTGGGTCTCACTTAAGGCTTTGTCTGGTAGTACTCTACTATATTTTTGTTTGCTTGTACTAGGGAGTGAGCCTGGGGGAGCTCTACCACTGAACTACACCATCAGCTCTCTTTTTATTTTGAAATAGGGTCTTGCTAAGTTGTTGAGGGCAGCCTCCAACTTAAGATCCTCCTGCCTCCACTTCCCAAATATTGGGATTACAGGTGTGCACACCAGTTCTGGCTTAGGAATCTGTACTTTCTATTTCACCTTAACCCATTTCCCACTTGGTTTGTTTAATCTTTCAGAAAAATACAAAGTCTCTCTCCTCCAGCTTTCTGGGGCAATTTTCCATCTCCATGATTCAGTCTATAAATCTTACACATCTTAGAGGATTGCATATGTGATAGAAATATTTTTTTTTCCAAAGTGTTAGTCTCCAACTACAATTTGAATCTCCAGAAATGAGCCCGACCAAGACTATGACAAATGGGCTTTTCTCATAAAGTCAAACTAATCTGGGGATGCTGTGAAGTCCTTGGAATATATATATGTGTGTGTGTGTGTGTGTGTGTGTGTGTGTGTGTGTGTGCAGGGATTCTCTTTGTATGTGTGTACCCTGGGATAATTCTTGAAGAGACGGAGAAAGGGAACCTTTGCAAAAGTAAGGAAAGACATGGTGCTTTTTAACCATTTTGTGCAATCTAGGAAAACAACCAATGCTCTGGTTTTACTGCGTGAGAGGAGAGAATGATGCAACATGAAGTGGCTGAAACAGCTACCTGAGTCAAAGGAGGATTTCCTAGTTCTATTTAGAAAGATGGTTGGGACAACACTGTGTGCAAAGAAGGATGCTAATGTGCACAAATGGTGGGGAAACCAAGCAGAGGTGAACCTCTGGCCACTTCCTAGCCAAGTGGCGCCACATCTGGCTTTTAGGAGAGGCAAGAAGCAGGAAGGGGAGGGAATTCCCCCTGAATCTGGATCTGTGACTTATTTAGTTTTGCGGCAATTTCCCTGCTCCTTAGCCCTGGAGAGGGATGACTGCATGCAGATTTCCAACCCACAGGAGCAGAGCCACTTAGGAAGCAGGCATGAGGTGTTTTAAGGCTCCTGGGGGCATTGAAACCGAAGAAGACATAGCCATTATTATTTCATTTGCAGAAGTAAATTAGGCTGATTGACTCTGACCGTCACCAAATCAAATCAAAAAGTTCCTGGCACACCAAAGATCTCTTCTTCATTTCACGCAGCTTGGCAAGGGCAGCCTTCCAGCTTCTTATATCCCTGGTGAATGTCAGGCCTGCATTTCAATCAACTTTTATTTCTAAATATACATTTCAGCAATTTTTTCGGGAGCTGGGGTGGGGGTTTTGAGAAAGGAGAGGTATGGGCTATGTTACCCATTCAGGAAGGGTATAAAAGGACATTAATCATTCCCGTGGAAACCTTCCCGTCAGCAAGTCAAACTGCTGATATTAATGAGTGTGTTTCATATTTCATGGAGTCTCTCCTGGTTTCAGCGGCTCCTTATGACTCAGCTGGCAAAACACAAAGCGGTTGCCTGAGCAGTGTATGAAAGTCCTACAGATAGGTTGTAAAGGGACATTTTAGGGCCAAGCTGAGTCCCCCCCAGGGCTCAGAGCACCATGCCAGTGACAACTCCAAGCCCATCCATTATCCCTTTAGCTGTTTTCTGAAGACTAGGGATGGATGCTCAGTGGGGCTCATAGTTTCTTGAAGTAGGAGGAAGATGGATGAGGCAGAGGCTCTGGGTGTCATCCTGGGCTAAATAAGAAACCTAAATGCAGAATGTATAGCCATTGTTACGGCAACTATAGGACATGGAGATTTATTCCAACTTCAGTGAGATGTAACCTGTAGAAAAGATGATACGATTTCTACAACTAAACTGGAGTACTGATTAGCACAGGTATTTAAAATTAGACAAAAAGAGAGGGTTGGGGTAGAGCTCAGTAATCTCTGTCCCTTCAGTACATCAGTGGAAAACACTTCCTTCTCTTACAAATAGTGCAGAGAGTCAGTTTATTACTTCAGGATGGAAGCTATCTCTGTTGGGATCCAGGATGCACTCGCTCCCTGAATAGACCAGAACCTCTTGGGCACTTGGAAGGAGCCCAGGTAGCCATTAGCTGGCTGAGCAGTGTGGGAATAAACATCGCTGAGAGGATGCTCATTCTGCGGATATTTTCGGCATGGCAGAGAGGCCTGACCATGCCATGCTTAAAGGATGGAACAGCTCCTTGCATTGTGCCTGTCCTTGACAGCGCTGTGCCAGGGCGGCAGTCAGCTTGGCTGAGAGTGAGGGCCCATCCTTGGGGTCGGGGAGGCCACACTTACCGAGAAGGGCAGTCTCTCCGGTTGCAGGCCACCGGCTGCACAGCAGGGCGAGGCTTCCCTGCACAGTGAGCAGGGTCGACCTCTGTATTGTTTAGCAGACACCTCAGGCGGGGCTGCTGAACCCCTCTGTTGCCACAGGATGCTGAGCAGGTCACTAGTCTGTCCACAGACCACCAGTAATCTGTGGTAGGAGGAGGATCAGAGGGAAAAGAAGATGGTGTTACTGCCATACTCTACCCCTTCTGAGTAGGGCAAGGGGAAGGTGGGGAGGGGGCAGGGGTATGGTCATGCAGCCTGAGGAAAAGAAGCTACAGTAAATGAGGGTCTGCCCTTGGGTGGGAGCCATTCCCAATCTATTTGCAGAAGCCTCACAGTCTCCTAGAAAAATGAAAATACAATGACTCCCACGACATCAAGTTACTGTGAGAATTGGTTATCATGGAAGTAAAGGTCAGAGCTCGGTGCCTGGTACACAGGGAGTACTCACTCAGCAGACACAGCCTTTACTGTTTTTAAACACACTTGCTAAAGTACTCTTTTCCTTACTGGTTCACCAGAAAGTGACTTTATTTTTCTATAGAGAGATATAACTACATGAGAGATACTTCATCATATTTAAAGTGCAGATTCAAGTTGTATTTTACAAATGTTAAAAAAAACAAAAACAAACAAAAACCTCCACCAAAACCCAGCCTCCCCCAAAAACCTCCACCAAAACCCAGCCTATCCAGAGTGCTCTTGTTTACGTAAGACAGTGATGTCAGAGAGAAAGCCAGTTTCTTTGGTTTTTCTATTTGGCGGTCTGGAACTCACTGGTTAGGAAAGCTGTTAAAAATAAATGTGGGATGATAAATTTTGAGTGCTTATTTGCAAGTGCTTGTGTATTGCGGAAATTACAGATAGGCACTGGATTCTGATTTTCAGCAGAGAATAGCTGGCTGGCAAGAAAATGGAACATTTGCTTTCCTGTCTGGAAAGCCAAATGGCAGGGGAGGACTTTAAGGAGGAAAACCTATGTGCTCAGAAAAGTCTGCCTCCTTTCTCCCTCCTTTTGTGCCGTATTGGCACAAAACTCTGTCCCTTCCCACCAAATCTTCCATTTTGGAACACATGCAGTAGAAATTTGCTTTCCTTCAAAGCATCGCAGAAGGTCACAGGTAGAAGTAGCTTATGGAAAAGTCAAAAAAGTCTCTCATAGTTCCTATAAAAAGTCCAGTTTGGGCTCCCTTCCCACTTTTGGGCTCATTCACAACTCTTTCTGGTACAGTTAATGCCAGGCCCTGCCCCTGGGCTCCCTGACCTGCCCATATTCCTGGAAGGCTCATGCCTGGGCCACACAGGCTTCTCAGTCTGTTCTTTCCCAGGGCCAGAGGTAAGGTCCCTGGGAAGCATGTGACTGCAGCCAAAAATGCTCCAGAATGTGCAGCCGGCACTGCACCAGCCCATCCCCCAGGCAGGAACAGTGAGCAAACTTATCAGGTCAAGAGTTACTATTTTATTATGATTATTACTATTTTGTGGTGCTTGGGATTGAGCCCAGGGCCCAGGAGCATTCTACCTCTGAGCTACACCCCTAGCCCTATTTTATTTTTTTTATTTGGAAACAGTGTCTCACTAATTTGCTGAGAGCCTTGCTAAGTTCTTGAGGCTGTCCTTGAGCCTGTAATCTTTCTGTCTCAGCCTTCCAAGCCATCATGCCTGGCTAAGAGGTATTTTTAAGTCAGATCAATGGAGAAGACTTACAGTTTAAATGGCTCTTCTGTGTTTGATCTTTACTAATTAAACTAGCATAAAGGAAACACAACTTTGAAAAATAGTGGTGTTTCCTTAGTTCAGAGTGACAGCAGTAATTTGAGTACAAGGGCTTGTTTAGAAAGGCAGAACTGACTTGCCCAGGTTCTGCTGGGATGGGGCCTGGCAGCTCTCCTGGAGGGCTGTGTTGGTAGTAGCAGGTCTTGCTGTACAGAAACATGCTCAGCTTTGGTTTTCACATTCTCAGTCTCACTGACAATTAAAGAATTAAATTCCTGGGTGGGGACTCATTAAAAAATAAGTCTGATACCCAAAGTCTGAAGGATTTCTTACCTTGGATCACTAAAGACGTCTTCTGCATGAGCATCCCTGCCTCGTTCTGAGCCAGGCAGCTGAATTCCCCTTGAGAACCACCACTGAGATTTGCAACCTGAAGTATCTGTCCATCTGCCAAGATGTGATGTGTCAGTCCTGTGGCAGTGGCAATCGGCTCACTCCCATGGAACCAGGTGATATTGGGCATAGGGTAACCTTTGATGGGGCAGCCTACAAGAAAAGAGGAGAAGAGAAATAAGCTAGCAGCAAGGTAAAAAAGACACAGTCTTGGTGAGTTGTTTTAGTGTCTCTGTGGCTCTAGAAGCCATCCATAGAGTGTGGCTTTAGCCATGGCATTTTTCATATGTTTGCCATTCCCAAGCAAATGAGATATTTTTATTCTCTGGGAGGATGACTAGTATTCTCATTCAATTAGATAAAAATTCTTATAGAACACAAAGTGCCTATTTCTGTTCATGCCTCTATACTAACATAAAAAAAGGATGCAATTAGCATTCATCCATTGAACATCTTTTTCAAATTAGTTCCTATACTGATGCTATTGAGAAATTATGTCTTCGAATGTAATGAGTAGGAAAATAACATACTATACAGTAATAGCTAAGAATCAAACTTTAATTGGCAGAAGTCTAATATCTGCCTTCATTTTACTCTTTATATAATCTTTGAAGTAAAAAACTTTCAACTGAGTCTAGGAAAACAATTTTAAACATTGATTTCATTCTCCATAAATTAAGAACTTTGGTCTTTTGACAATTCTTACCAAGCTTCAATCAGACATGATGATATTACAGTTATCTACAATGCCATTGAACATATACTGATACATTAAAATTCCAACATATCAAACTGAGACTTGTCTACCTAAGCTTTTGTAGCATGGAATTGGCAAAATAAACAGATTGCCATTGTGAGAGAAAACCCATTTCCTCTAAATTTGGAGTATTTGCTGAATTTGCTGTTGTAGTCCCAGTGATTTAGCTTCCACATAAAATTTGTGTGGAAGTTTAAAACACATGCTAAATCATTAAAAAGCAAAGATACTGGCAGTTTTCCCACAGTTCAGTTAGAAAAATATCTATCTCATATCTACTACTCAGGACAGTTAAGACTACCTTCTCTTTTCCAATGAGATCCCAGCTAATATAGGATTAAAAATAAAGCACACTAGGAAAAGTAGGATGTAAGACAGAAAATGATGGTTCTATGAGAAACTGATGGAGCTGTGGTTCAAATGTTTGTTTCCCTCATAAATTCATATGTCAACTCCTAATTGCCAAGGTGATGGTGTTAGGAGGTGGGACTTTTGGGAGGTGATCAGGTCAGGAAGGCTCTGTCCTCATGAATGGTATTAGTGCCCTTTCAAAAGAGACCCCAGAGAGCTGCCTTGCTCCCTCATTATGGCAGCACGGTGAGAAGACGCCATCTGTGAAGCAGGGGGCAAGTCCTCACCAGATAGTGAATTTGCTGGTGTCTTGACCTTGAACTTTCCAGTCTCTAGAATTGTAAAAAAATAAATTTGTTGTTCCAAAGCCATTGGTTTATGGCATTTTTATTATAGAATCCTGGGTAGGCTAAGATAAATGGCATGGATGTATGGGAGAGGTGCTATGGATCTACAGAGAGAACAGATTTTCTACATGGGCTTGTTTCTAAGGGAAGTACTGTTAATGCTTGTTCAAGATGGGAGTGTTATCAGGAAAAGCCCTTAGAGATCATCTAGCCCACCACCAGAGGAGGAAATAAAACCTAGAGATGTTATAAGACTTTCTTAGGCTCACATAACAGGTCTTCTCTCTGACTCCAGGCCTTGTATTCTTTCCTCTATAGTGGCTACTTGTTCACTATAGTATAGGATATAGTAATTTACCTAGGATCTTGCTACTTCCTTTCTTTGCTCACTTCTTTTTTCCCCTTGCTATTTTTTAAAAATGCTTTCTCTGAGGCAGTAGTATACAGTGAGGGCAGACTATTTTGAAGGAGGGTCCTGGAAAAACAATCCTAAAATTTACCCCAAGTAGCTCAGTATGGGCTGCAGTGTTCTGGGCCCCAAGTCTTCACTCCTGCCTGTATTT
Organism: Graphiurus murinus; assembly: GCA_004027655.1. Taxonomy (NCBI): domain Eukaryota; kingdom Metazoa; phylum Chordata; class Mammalia; order Rodentia; family Gliridae; genus Graphiurus; species Graphiurus murinus. Next base: position 16,668 of record PVLC010015632.1, read on the forward strand.
ACTCACTTTACCGGTAACTTTGCAGTACCTTCCCAGGATGGTTAAGTTGTATGTGCCCCTCCTGACTTAAGAAATTTATTTAATTTACAGTAGTATCAAAAAGAATAAAATACTCGAAAATGAAGTTAACCAAGCAGGCTGCTATGGTTTGAGTGTCTGTTCCCTCCAGAACTGTTAAAACTTAATAGCTATTGTAATAGTGTTAAAAGGTAGGATCTTTAAGAGGTAATTAGGCCATGATGGCTCTGCCTTTATGGATGGGATTAATGCTGTTATAGGTGAGTTTGGCCCCTTTTTGCCCTTCTGCTTTCCACCATAAGAACACAAAACAACCCTCTCTTTTGGAGACATAAATAAATGGACAGACATCTCATATTCATGGATTAGAAGACTTAATAAGATGTCAATTCTATCCAACATGATCTATACATTCAATGCAATCCCAACCAAAATCCTTTTGAAAATAGAAAATTTCATCCTAAAATTCATATGAAATCTCAAGGGAGACAGAATAATCAAAACAACCCTGAAACAGAGCAGAGGACCCATACTTTATGATTTCAAAACTTACTGTGAAGTTATAGTAATAGAAACAGCATGACACTGGCATAAAGACAGAAATAAAGACTAAAGGAATATAATAGACCTTTAAATATATGGTCAAGTGATTTTCAACAAGCCCACAAAGGCCATTCAGTAAGAGAAAGGACAGTTATTTCAATAAAGTGTGCTAGGATGCAAACAGATGAACTTGGACCTTTACTTTGCACCTTATACAAAAGTGAACTAAAAATAATCAAAGGTCTAAATGTACAAGCTAGCAGTATGAAACTCTTAGGTGAAAACATAGAGAAAAATCTTTATAACATTGGGTTTGGCAATAGTTTCTTTGCTGTGACATTTAGGTAATGAAAGAAAAAATAAAATGGATTTCACCCAAATTAAAAACATTTGTACATTACAGGACATTATCAAATGAATACAAGCACAACCCATGGAATGGGACAAAATATTTGCAAATTATATATCTGATAAGGAATTAATATCCAGAATATAGAAAGTACTTTTACAACCAACCACTTGGTTAAAAATGGGCAAACGATTTAAACTGACATTATTTCAAAGAAGACATAAATGACTAGTAAGCACATGAAAAGATGTTCAACTAATCTTTAGGCAAATGCAAATCAAAACCACAATGAGTTACACTTCACACCCACTGTTACAAAAACACAACCAAAATAACAAATGTTGGAAAAAGATGTGAAGAAACTAGAGCCCTTGTGCATTGCTAGTGGGAATGTCAACGGAGCAGCTGCTGTGGAAAACTGTATGGCAGTTCCTCAATTAAACATAGACTTACCATATGGTTCGCCAATGTTATTTCCAAAAGAATTGAAAGTATTGACTCAAAAAGATACTTGTAGACAGATGTCCACAGCCGCATTACGGATGATTGCCAAATGGTTTAAGTAACCAAATATCCATTGATAAAGAATGGATAAACAAGATGTGGAACATATGTATATGATAGAATATTATGCAGCCTTAAAAAGAAAGGGAATTATTTGGTCAGTCTGGACAGAGCCCTGATGAGGCTGACTAGATTCTAAGCTGACAAATTGAACTTGAAATAAACAACAGATGAAAATCCAATAATCTCTAGAGGAAGATAATAAAATCCAGATAATAATATAAAAATGATACTGTAAAACCTAGCCAAATATTTGACTGGTCAGGAAGCAAGAAAATGTGGTTTATTTACCCCTATAATTGGGGCAGAAATCAGTCAATGGAAGCAGATCCAGAAATGACAGGGATGAAAGAATTAGTAGTCAAGAATATTAAAACTGGGATCACAAATATTTTAAGTGTATAAAGGGAAACATGCATACACTGAAGAAATGGAAGTTATAAATGAACTTCTACAAATAAAACATGTTTTATAAAATTGTTTTATACATATAGTTTGTAGGTACACACACACACAAACATACATACACACTCTCTCTCCAGGTATGCAATGGAATAGAGACTTTCCCACTTTCCTTTGAATTAAGGTGTGGAACATGGTTACATTCAGGGAAACGGAAAGGACCTCCTCCTCTTCCCCTTCCTTCCATGCTTCTATGGAGAATGTGTCTGTACAGCCATCTATCCTGGCTGACGTGGAGAAAGGCAACTCTCCAGGGATGTCAGAAGCACAAGAGTTTGAAGAAATTTTACCCCTGGCTCTAGCTGGCATGGTTTGTTGCTGGACCGAGCCTGGAGCAGCTTCCTTTAGAACATGACTTAAACCAGGAATATACTTCTGTCTTAAGTCCCTGTTACCTGGGCTGGGTACAGGTGGTACATGCCTAGAATCCCAGCTACTAGGGAAGCTGAGGCAGGAGGATCATAAGTTCAAGGCCAGCCTGGGAAATTTAGGGAGATCCTGTCTCAAAATAATGTTCAAGAAGGGCTGAGGATGTAGCTCAGTGGTAGAGCACTTGGCTAGCATGCAGGAGGCTGAGGAGGCTATGGGTTCAATCCCCGTGACACACACACACACACACACACACACACACACACACACACACACACAGAGTGCCTGTTATTTGAGGTCTTTGTTACAAGTTGCTGAATGTAGATGTTCACTACAACAATCCTAAAACTCCCTCTCACTCCTGGGCTGAGTCTGTCTGCTGTGTAGTTTATTGTATTTTCCTTCCCACCTGAACAGTGACCATAGAGAATGTCCTTCTCAACTGTATGACACTTGTCTTGGGTTGAAAATGCTCTTAGGACAGTCTACTTGTCCATCTTTCAAAAGAAAACTAAAGACTAAAATAAACTAAGTAACCAGAGTAAATGGACAAAATTGCGGCTCACCTGCCTTTTCCATTGTGAATCAGCCAGTGCTTTAAACTAAATACGCAGGTTACTGTCAAACTTCCTTTCTCATCAAGATCTGTATTCTTCCTAGAGCACATGTAGTGTAGGCCCCTGTGCTTTTACACACATGTTTGTGTGCGTGTCTCTGTGTGTATACTGTGGTCTCTGAGGGTTACCAGCAGCGATAGTTAAAACAAGGAAGCCAACATCAATTCCCACTGTGTATGTTCCCAGTGAATAATTATCCGTGTTTCATGGCTAATGAGAAAACCTGGCTTGTAACAGGGTTCCTTTCTGTCACGGACATTTCTCATTTGTTAAAGTAATAGAAGTATCAGTCATTTTTGGAAGGTGAGCAACCTCTCTGTGTGCCATTTACAAGGCCATCCAAACTGTGTGCTAACGTATCCCACACCCTAAAGAGGCCACGTAGTAAGTCACTCCCCATCCCCAACTTTGTTTTGCTGAGGAAGCTAGCGGTGGTTAATGGAGGGGGTAGCATCTCTTCTCTTTTCCTTCTAACTCCACGAGTGCCAACCATTTCCATCCTCCAAACCTCAACACCCACCCCAGGAAATGGACAACCGGTGGGGTGACAGTGCTGCTTTCTAGGCCTCAGCTATTAGAGGGTTTGAGTTGGTTAGGTGGCTGAGAAGGAAGCGGGCTTGGGAAGGTTGCCTAGCTAATGAGTGTTCTGGCAGCAGAAAGCCTTTCTCTATCAACTCTTCTTAACCAGTGAAAGAAAATATTGCCTTTAGGCCTCCATTCCTAGGCCCACTGTGGCTCTAAATTGAGCCAAAGCCAGGTGTGATTCACATATGTGAGGTTTTTTTCTCTCTAGTTTCATTTACTTTTTTTTTTCTTTTAAACATGTAGACTGGAGAGAGAGAGAAAAAAGTTTAGAATAGAGGAGATGTGCCCAATGAGAAAATCAAATTATATAAGAAGTTTCTTCCTCTTTTTGTTTGTGATTGATTTTATCTTAAATGTAGGCAAAACACCTCTCCTCATGGCTTGAGCATCCTGACTCACTGGTATGAAACTGGAGAGGAAGCAGAGCTTTTGCGTTTAGGGGACGACGAGTCAAAGACCAAGGAGGTCCATATCATTTATTTTCCCCAAATATTATCCATCCTTCTGAGTCTGTGGAGTCTATGGCCGCCAGCAGGGTCAGGAAATCAGTCCACCTGCACATGCACAGTGCAGCACTAGTCGGCATCCCTGTTTACGTCTAATTGACCTCACCGATTTTCAGCCTTCCACATACCTGTCTAGAAAGAAGCTCCGAACTCCCAACCACCATTACTCAATGAATTTTTTATGTTGTTGCTTTAAAGGGCTGGAAGTCACCAGAATTTTTGGCAAGGAGCTTGATTTGTGAGCTTCTCTGTAGGACAGATCAAGCCAACTCTGGTATCATTAGCTGTCCATCACCTGAGTGAGCCACACATCCGGAGTCTATCAGTTCTTGGCCTTAATGAGTAGGAGCAAGGTTCCCGCAAGGTTCCCGAGTGTGTTCTCTCCCTTCTCCTCCTATTCCAGCCAAATAGCTCACAAAAGGGCAGCTAATCTTGATAAACCAATTATGCTGAGCAAAACCTGTAACAGGGCTGAAAGAGGTTCACAAGGAAGAATGGCTTGAAAATGGGAATATGCAAAATGGGAATTCTCCAAAAGAGGAGAAGAAAAAAGTAGTACTTGGAGAATTTTCGCTTATTTAACTGCTATCTTAAGGAAAAGAAAGCTGTGGCAGATTAGGACATGCTGTGTAAAGATATTAAAGACGTGGCATTATTACTTCATGAGCTGGCTCCAGGCCCGTCAGCGTTTTCATTATAATCCTGTATTTTTCACGGAGTTAAAACATTCTATAAAAATGATGTGTGCTGGGATGAAACTTGGCACTTTGCTATAGTCAGTTTGGGAGTCCTTTCCTTAATTTAATTTTGCAAAACTGGAAAACACTCACTCGGTACTTAAAAATTTATAGCGGGCTCTCTCTTCTGCTAGCGGTCTAAGGGGGTGCATGGGGCTCGCTCTAAGGCCGTGGGGTGACTGGAGAACTAGGAGATGGGGCTTCATGTGTCTTCTGCTTCCTGGTCCTTTAGGGTTTGGCCTCCCCTCGGGCAACAGAGATGGTCTCTAAAGCAGCTTGGAATGAGTGGGAACTGGCACCAGGCAGCAGGCCGAAAGAAATGATTAATTTATGTTGGAAAAACTCAGTTCCTTACTCCCCACTTGTCAGCTGGACCCCAGAAGGCTGTGGAAGAAGACAGGCAACTTTAATTTTCACTCCGATTTCTGGGACCTCCCAATAAGCTGGTCAAATAACCAGGCCAAGACTATTCCCATGTATATTTGCCCAAAGAAAACTAACTTTAAGACATTCCTGGAAAAACGGAACTATACAAGCCCATTTTCCATTCCCCGAATGTCTTTTTACCCCTAGGGCAAGCTTTGGGTTTCCATTGGCAGGGGGTATAGTAATGTCTCCCATGCTCCTGGGCATCTGGTGGAAGAACTTGATATATTTCTCAGCATGAAAAGTAGCTCCTTCCAGATTTACGACTTGGTTAAGGCTTTGCCTCTCCAAAATGATTTAGTTACTGCTTGGTGAATGCCCTTACCCATGTCCTAGGACTTGGTTATTCCTTGATTTTTTTTTTCTTTTTTTGATACTGGGAATTGAACCCAGGGGAATTCTATCTTTGAGTTATACCCCCAGGTCTTTTTATATTGAAACAGGGTCTTGCTAAGTTGCTGAGGTTGGCCTTGAATATACAATCCTCCTGTCTCAGCCTCCCTAGTGCTGGGATTACAGGTGTGCACCACTACATCATCTGGTTATTCATTTACAGGTACGAAAGTTGAGGTGGCCATGTCTGATAGATGCACACATGGTCTTGGCTATGAAAATATGATCACGTTGTCTAAGGTAGAGCTTAGAAGTATTGAATAAGATGCTTCTCCAGAGTTTACTGGGCCACCCCTGGGAAGGGGAGAGAGCAGGTCAGTTCTAGAAAATTGGTCCAGTTCTTAAAATTCACAGTAAAAAGTGCTTGTGATTTAACTTATCACTGGTGGATAATACACAGAGTTCCCAGGTGTCTGTTGCTGCCAGTAGGCACTTGGCATAAAGCACACCCTTTTAAAACACATCAGCATTTTTAAAAAGTTTCAACTTTCTGGGTTTATAAGTCCCTGGTTGACTTTACCCCCAGGCTGCTGGCAGGTGCTACCTGTCCAGCAGGGGGGAAGCCCAGATGGCCCTGGGGAGGCTTGGCTGCAGGCTGCCTGGAGCTGAGGTAGGAGTTTCAGTCCGCTGATGAGATGACCTTTTAGTGAACCCCAGAATGTGGATCGTACTTGGGCTGTAGCATATGTCTGAGGAAGCCTCAAGTCAAAATTCCCTTCTCTGTACACATTGATCCATCACACCCACTGAGTCAGATTCAGTAAGGAATGAAACTGCTGTTTTGTATTTGGTCTGAAATGAATTATTATTTCAAGACTTTCAAGAAGTGCTCTGTAATAATCAAGGTGCTACTGCTTTGAGAAGGAAATAGCAGTTTCAGGGGAACAGCCCTGGACTCTCTGCCTATCTCTCCCCCTGAGTAATATAGCTGCCTGCCCTCCCTCCCTCCCTCCAGACAAGAGAGGCAAGCTTAAAAAAAAAAAAAAAAAATCCAGATTAGGTTGGGGGAGAAAACAAAAGCCAGCAGCAGCTCAGAGCCAACATGCCTTCATGAACTCAGGCTAAGTTTGGCTCTGTTTATGGGCCAGGGCCTTTGCAAAAGAAATGAAAACCCACATGCACAAAAAAAAGAGTGACTTCACTCGCAGCCCTGTATACACCCCATTTCAGTTCCCTTCTGCTGAACCACAGCCGCAGCACAGCAGCGGCAATGAAGAATGGCTGATATTCATAGCAGGTATCCTGAGAGGCCTTGCTGGGGCACGGCCCCGAGTTCAGCTGCAAGTCACAGGAAGGAGGGATGCTGACGAGGAATTCCAGAGCCAGCCGTAGGGGTGGGGCCGCTGGGGCAATATGAAGACCTTTCCTGAATTTATTATTCCCACAGAAGCCTCCTGGGGCTCTAAGTTCCAGAAACTTCTTAAGTGAGTAAAGAAAATAATAATCAGAGAGTGAGGTGACTAAGGAGGATTTTGCAGGCGAGCCTGAGGAGGGATGAGAACGGTGCTGGGGTTCATGGGGAGTGAGGCAGAGGTGTTCTGTGGCAAGCCTGTGTGAGGCTGCTGTGGGCTGACTTTTGCCGGGACAATAATATGTCTGGCAGGTGACGTGAGGTCTTTTGCAGCCAAGCCCATAGAGTGTGCGGTTTTTCAAATACCCATAAATAGAGATGTCCTCTGAAGAGGAGGTCAGAAATCCGGACTGGGAAGCCATGGCAGCAGTGGGACATGCTACTGAGGGGCAGACGGTAGCTGTCCAAGTGCCTGATATTTGTCTTGCATTCTACATTTGTAGTGTTGATTTGTTTTTGGCTCCTGATTCCCTGTGGGTGTGGTTCCCAGATCTGCCTTGGAACTATGTATGCCAGAGACTCCCCTGGAGCATTTCGTGGGCTCCTCGAATGCTTAAGGGAGATGTAGTATGGTTGGAATCCCTGGCACCAATTCTGACCTTTCAAAGAAACCCTTGGATTCAGAGGCCCTAAAACCAATGTGGTCTCCTTAGGCAACCTGGGGCTTGGGGTACTCTTGGCCTGAAGGGAATGAGGAGAAACACATTCTGCTCTGCTGAACTTGTTCTTTTGGGGCTTCCCTATTTCCCAAGGCATTTACATCAGGAAAGTTGACTGTCTAGAGTAGAAACTGCATTTCGAAAGAGGGCTGTGTATCTGATCCTTGTGTAACTCACAGTTTTCCTAACTTATATGGCTCATTGCCTCCTTTTTGGAGAAAAAATTAAAAAAATTACTCAGTGTGATCTTGGAAATCTACCTTTTTAAAGTGAATAAATAGAAAGATGCAGCCACAAATCTGCTTTCTCTTAGGGGGCAGTATTGCCCACTTTGGAAATCACTGGTGTATCTGATGGAAGTGAGAAGCAATGATCCCACTGAGCTTCCTGAAGGCATTCCAAAGAGAGCACAGAAATGAATGCCTACAGCTCTTCTCCACTTTAATATGTAGAATTAGTTTTTTTTTTTTTTTTTTTTTTTTTGTACTAGGAATTGAAACCAGGGGCATTTTGCCTTTTGCCTCCAAGCTACACCCCCAGCCATACTGCTTTTTTAGAATTTTGAAATAGGGTCTCATTGAGTTGCTAAGGCTGACCTTTTACCTGTGAGCTTCCTGTCTCAGCCTCCCAAGTACTGGGATTATAGGCATGTGCCATTGCTCTTGGCTGGAATTAGCATTTTATTAGAGTTTTGCTCATGGATCTTTATAAAGATGAAATCTAGGAAACACTAGAAAATATAGAAGGAAAAGCAATTTTTCCTATAGTAATGAGATTATTTTCCTCCAAAATGCATTTTTTTTTTTTTTTTTGTGGTACTGGGGATTGAACTCAGGGGCATTCTACCTCCGAGCTACACCACCAGCCCTATTTTTTATTCTTTATTTTGAAACCGAGTCTCACTAAGTTGTGGAGTGCCTCACTAGGTAGCTGAGGCTGGCCGCGAACCTGGATCCTCTGGTCTCAGCCTCCCGAATGCTGGGATTACAAGCGTGCACCACCACGCCCAGCTCCCAAAATGCATTTTTGAATTATGATGATGGTGGTAGTTGTGGTGGGGAAGGGAACAGTAGCTAGAAATGAAAAGTATTTATACTAAGATACTCACATATCCCTATCTGACTTTTTTGTCAAAAAAAAAAAAAAACTTTATTAAGCTGGGTGAGGTGGCTCATGCATGTTGTAATCCTAGTACTTGGGTGGCCGAGACAAGAGGCTCTCAGGTTTGTATCCAGCCTTAGCAACTTAGTGAGGCCCTGTTTTAAAATAAAAGAATAAAAAAGGGCTGGGGAGTGTAGCTCAGAGGTAGAATGCCCCTGGGTTCCATACTCAGTAACACACACACACACACACACACACACACACACACACACACACACACAGCCTTTATTAAACTCAGGAAGACTTTGTCATTGTTGTTGCTAAGAAAGCCTAGAGAAGGAATTGGTGAACTTTCTTGGTGAAGGGCTATAGAGTAAATATTTTGGACTTTGTGGGCCATATGGTCTTTGTCATAACTACTCAGTTCTGCCATTATAACTTGAAAGCAGCCATAGACAATATGTAAATGAATGGCTTTGGCATAGCTGTGCTCAAATAAAACTTTATTTATAAAGAGGTGTTGTCTAGACTTCATCCAGAGCCAACTTTTGGGCTAGGATATGAGATCATTAGGGTTTCTGTATACAGAGAATAAATGGTCTAGTAAAACCACTAAATGCCTGTGTAATATATATTTTTACCTCCAAAGAAAATAACCATTTTCACAAGAGAAGGAAGATGAATTCAATACCTCCTTTCCTAGTTGAAAGGCTTAATTTGCTGCTTAAAAAAATAAGAATGCATGTTCCTTATAGATTAAAAGTTCAGAAAATATAAAAATTTAAAAATCCCCCAAGTCCTGCTACTCAGAGATAACTAAGTAAGTATATTAAAATAGTGGGAGCCAGATAATCAAGAATATGGGAAGAGAAACATAGAAAAAATCCTATAGTATGTGATATAAATTAGAAGTACGAGAGGACTCATGGGTGTGTGTGTGTACATATACAGATAAACATATATTTTTACATTTGTGTATCAATGTGAATAATAGGAATAAACAGGCATGGCATTACAATCTTAATTTCTTTCTTCTTTTTTTTTTTTGGTGGTACTAGGGGTTGAACCTAGAGGCCTTCTACCTTCAAGCCACACCCCCAGCCTGATTTTTTTTGTGTGTGTAGTACTGGGGATTAAACTCAGAGGTGTTCTACCTCCAAGCTATACCCTCAACTCAATTTTATTTCTTATTTGGAAACAGGGTCTCACTAAGTTGCTGAGTGCCTTGCTAAGTTGCCAGGGCTGGCTTTGAACCTGCGATCCTCCTGTCTCAGCCTAAATACTGGGATTACAAGCATGCATCACCATGCCCGGCAGTCCATTTCTTTTTATTTTATTTCTTATTTGGAAACAGGGTCTCGCTAGGTTGATGAGAGTTTCACTACTTGCTGAGACTGTCCTCAAACCTGCAATCCTCCTGTCTCAGCCTCCCAAGTACTGGGATCACAGGCCACGACACCCAGCTATTCTCTAGGGCTGGAACAGGGAAAGTTCAAGATGAGCTTAGAATATCCTCTTGTGCCAGAAAGTAATGAAGTTCTCAAGGAATGATGTGGACATGTCAAAAGATATAAGTTATTTTAAAATCTCATTGGCTATCTCTGGGTATTTTTTTTACACCAAAATAAGAGGACAGTGAAAGATTGTAGCCCACTGAATAAGACAAGAATCCACAAGTCCATGCAGATGAGGACAAATAAACTTTAAATTCAACAAGAGACCTGAATATTTACCATTATCTCAAAGCACCTCCTTACAAAATACTTATTAACTACCAGAGAAAGACAGTAATTGTACAGTGGGGAAGCCTGACACTGTAATCAAGTGACTGAAATTCACATCATCATTAATTGTACAATAGAATCACAATCATGTAATTGGGTGCAACAAGAAGAGTCCGGATCACTTTTGTGATGTTCCTGCCAAAGATGCATAACCTGAATTGAATCACTAGGAAATATGAGATACAAACAAATTGAGGGACATTTTTTTTTCAAAATAACTGATCTGAGTCTGGTGTGGTGGTGCACACCTGTCATTCCAGTACTTGGAAGGCTGGGACAGGAGAATCACAGGTTTGAGACCAGCCTCAGCAACTTAGCAAGACCTTGTTTCAAAAAAAAAAAAATAGGGCTGGGGGTATAGTTCAGAGGTAAAATGTCCCCGAGTTCAACCCCTAGTACTATAAAACAATCAATCAATCAATACTGGTCTGTCACTTTCAAAAGTGTTAAGGTCATAAAAGTCAAAGAAAGTCTAAGGAAATGTTTCAGATTGAAGAGGTTTTAGGAGACAGAATGAAATGCAATGGGCGATTGAGTTCTTTTGCTCCAAGGATATTATTGGGAAAACTGATAAACCCTACATGGCAAAACATACATGGGGTATGTTATCAGCAACTTACTCTCAGATGGATACGGTAGGAGAAGTTCTTTGTATTATACTTCCAACTTTTTTTTTTTGTAAAATTGAGATTATTTCAAGATAAAAGCACATTAAAGAAAAAAGAAATTTTATACCAAATCAAGAAATAAAACAACATGTGAGAGGAAAAAGAAAAGCCTGCTGTATGCATCAAAACCTTGGCATTTGAAGGACTGGGAAATCGATAAGCAGGGGCATACAAGGTAGCAAGTCACTATGGCTCAGAAAATGGGGCTGTTATTGAGAGTTTCCTCTTATGCATGTCCCATGACTTCTGAACAATTCTGCCCCCCCTTTCCACCTGGCTTCTGCTTTGAAAGTCAGTGTTTTCTCCAGCCACTAAATACAAAGTCTGAAACACAATAACTCTGTTAAAATATGAATGTTGATAATTTCTTCTCCAATTAAAAAAATCATTTTTAAAATTTGGCAACTAGTTTATCCTCTGACTGCTGTTAACTACAAAACTAAAGGGTCTTTGAAATGAAGTTTACTTAGCTAAATTATAATTTTCTGAGTAAGCAGTACCTAATCCCAGGCTTCTCAGTATCTATGGAGGAACTGGCTGCAGGACCTCCTTGGATACTGAAACCTATGATGCTCAAGTCCCTTACAGCAAATGGCACAGTAACTGCAGATAACCTGTGCACATCCTCCTGTATACTTTAACTTTTCTCTAGATTTCTTATAATACCTAATTCAATGTAAATAGTTGTTATACTATATTATTCAGGAAATAATAACAAGAAAAAAGTGTGCATGCTCAGTACAGATACATTTTTTCAGATATTTTTGATCTGTAGTTGGTTGAATTGTTGGATATGGAACCCATAGATTCAGAGGACGAACTGTTTTTTAAGAGATCAAAAAAACACTATTTCATAATCATATCAAGATTGTATAGAACATATTCAGATCCTTAAGAAAAAAAGCTCTGTACAGATTTCCTAATCAAAGTCTTGCTTTCCTCCATTTCCCCCTCCATTTAATGTTTATCATACCTTTTCTCTCTGCAGTAGTAACATTTTAGGAATGATTCCAATATGTTTAGCAGAAACCCTTCATCAAAATCTTGTGCTCTGCATCTCCCTGACAAGTGCCTTTTTGAACTTACTAGGACGAGCCAGTCTGATTCATGGCATTAAGGGAGGGTCTGGGATGCCAGGAAAGTTCATTAAGGTAGAGAACAATGGGATTACAAGGAGAAGAATTAAGAGGATGTGTAGTCCTCACTGCACATATAGGAACGCCATGACCATTTTCTTCTGGGCCTAAATTCTTTTTCTGGGTTCAGGAAGCTGGCAGGACAACAGACACACAGGCTTGGGCTGGCTTATCTCTCTTGATACCGCTTCAAAGAGTCACACATTACGCACAATGGTTGCTGCCAGGTTCCAGAAGGGCCTTGAATGAATTTTTGGTCTTATCTCCTTGGCAACAAAATGTACAAGGAGCTCATTATTTCTGAGCGGCACTGCCAACAGAGAAATGAAGAATTCCATAATCATAATGGCTTTTCACATAAAAAAGTTCTTGATAGGATGATTTTGGAGTTAAACTTGTCTTTCTGCATACTTTTCAGAGATAAGGTATTAAAGGTGAATGATGAAAGAGTTGGGAATTGTAAGCAGATATAGACATATTACTAGGTTGTATTTCACAAATAAAAGCACAATTATTATCATCATTTTTTCTTCTGGCCTAACCTACCTCTGGCCTGATCTACTTTCCAAGATTTTGTTTTGATAGGCTACAGTAAACGGGGAATGGCAGATAGTCAGCAAAACCCTTCTTAAGCTGTATAGTTTTTTAGAGAGTGAAAATCCTTTTCTGTTTTCATGAATGCTACCCACAACCCTCGCATGGGTTGTCCTGGCAAAATGTCTCTCCCAGAATAAAAACATTAACACGAAAACAAAACCCAACTATAGCAGTGTATTTCTTGCCGAGATTTCAATAGTGCCAAAATGTGATTCTGGTTGTTCTCCCTAACCGCCTTCTACCAGCAAAGGGAGAGTATTTTCCAAGCCATCAGCTCTGCTCCTGAGGCTCTGTGGAATGAGAGACATGATCTGTAAACCCTCTGCAGGTCAAGATCTTATAGAATTCTTGGCAGACAGTAGATGTGCAAGGGATATTTGTGGAACTGAACTGCATTTGTAATCCAGATTTTATTAACTTATTCTTGAATTGTAAATATATATATATATATATATATATATATATATATATATATATATAGCATATATATATATATATATTTTTTTTTTTTTTTTTCAGAATTTGAAAGGCACCAAAAGGGAATGCTGCAAAAATTCTTTCTCATACCCCCTTTCCCTCAACTACTTGGTTCTTCTCCTCACAAGCAACTAGTGTTTCCAGTTTCTTGCACGTGAAGGACCCCATAGACAGCATAGGGGCTAGACAGAAAGAGAATTTCCAGGAGATACCCAAGCCTTGGTCTTTTATTATAAAACCACAGAGCAGCTGTTCAGCACTTTACTCCCCTTCCTTTCCTACTTATATTGCTTTCTTACCATTCCCTCTGTGTTGATCTTTTCCCTCTAAACGAGAAGTTTCTTGATGTCAGGATCACACCTGGGTAAGTGCATTTTTGCTCCTACCTTAGAATCTGTTATGGAATAAGCCCTCCAATAAGATGCCTGTTTCCTGAGTGACTTCTTCATCAGCAGTTTGCACTCACAATGGCAACCAGGGTCTGATCCTGTCTCTGTATCTAAGGAAGAACTTGTGGTAGATCACAGTGAAGAGAAGAGATTTCTCAGGAAGTTAGAGATACAGGCAGAAATGAACATATATTAATTACATTATTATGGTATGGGTCTGGAGTATCCACCAAAGGCTCATCTGTTGAAGGTCTGATCTCAAGGCAACAATGTTCAGAGGTGGGGTTCTTGGGAAGTGGTTGGATCATGTGAAGTCTGACTTCATCAGTCAATCACTCCATTGATGGACCCATAATTTGATGACATTAGTGAGAGGTAGTAGAAACTATAGGCAGCTCTGGCCTACCCTCTCCTTCCCTCTCTTCTCTCTCTTCTCTTTTTTCTTTCTCTCCTTCCCTCCTTCCCCCTCCCTCCTTTCTGACTGTGTGAGCTGAGCAGCTTTTCTCTACCACCACTCCCTTCTGCCACGATGTTCTGCCTCTCCCCAGGTCCAGATAAACACTTCCTCCTCTTTTAAGTTTTTTCATATCAGGTATTTTGGTCACAGCAATGATAAGCATCCACTTAGTACTAAGCACTAAAGTGGCTCATTGCATACAGCTTCTCATATACCCTTGCCATACTGAATACTGTGACTTGCATGCTGCTTAAAAATGAGGAACCAGATACAAAAAATGGGATTTGGAAATGAGTGTTCTACTTGAGGTACTTTGTCCTCTAGTCTACAAACTTGGCTGGGAACAGGCAAGAGGGTCTCTCTCCTTTCATGGATTCCAGTGAGGCTTTGGGCCATAATCCTGCCTTCTCTTCAACCATCTGTCTCTGGGCTCTGGGACTATTGTAAAACTGCCACTGTAGCACCACACAAACACAAGAGGGCACAGCACAAGAGTGGATATTTCTAAGAACTGTGTCAGGGTTGAAGAAGGATTTATTAGAGAGAGTGTAGAGTTCCTCATTTTCCCACTGATGTACTTTCAATACCTGTCTATTTCAGGACCATGGAACTTATTCAACGTCATTCCTGTTAGATGTGGTGGGGAGGGTACATGGGCCTGGGAATTATGTCCTGGTGCCAAGAAAGGGTAGGAGCAAGTGTCAGTGAATTTTCTCAAAGTTCCCATTTCCTGACTATCTGGAGTCTTAAAATAAGCCCATGCCTGGATGCTTCTATGGCTTGGAACAGTGGCTCGGCAGGGAGATTTACTGCCTTGCTCTCTCTGTCCAACTATTTTAAGTGTCACTTATGCGCTGGTGTCTTTTTATATTTATGGATGTGCACTCTAGTCCAAAGAACTGCTGTACTTCTTCCTGTGGCTTCCTCATAAATGCCCCCTGAAATACTGATTTAGTTTTACATTATATGTGCTGTAGAGCTTCCTGCAGTCCCTATGGGGTCTCTATTCTCCACTTTGGATTTCACTTTTTTCTCTTTTAAAGACAAAAGTACATAAACATGTGCCATGAGCAACCACAAAATGCTGACCTTTCTTCTTAATAGCAAAGTATATTCTCTTTGTGGGCAAAGCTTTAGGAAATCAAAAGCACTTTCCTTGTGACATAAAACCTGAGTCTCCCAGCATAAACGAGGAAACAGCTGCCAACTCCTGCCTCTTTGAAAAGGGTCGGGATAAATATCTTCTTCCGTCCCGCTCCTTGTCAAGGATGCTTGTCCTCCCCTTCATGGTCACCTTGCCCTTCCTCTGCATCACTTTCCCTGCTGCATGTGGGGTGGGTCCCATTGTGGACTAATTTTTACCTAACCTTTGACCATCAGGACTCGCTGTTCCCACAACTATCTTTGGAGAGGAAGCAGTGATGATCTGAGTCTTCTAAAAGATCACGATGAAAATTGGCTTCCCAACAAATGTGACCCGGGGACTCGCTGACGGTCACTGTGTAAATTTCCTCATGGCTGGATTCAGGAAGTGCCTGATCCACATGCTACTGGGAGGATCAGGAAGTGTGCCTTTGGAGGGTGAGGGTGGAGGCATGTGGGGCAGATGATAAAGCTGCAACTAGAATAGAAATGAGAGATGAACATGACTCAAGAGGTCTCCTCAGTCAAGGTCCTGCTACCAAATCCTGCTTTAAATTGCTCAAGAATATTTACACAGCCTCTTCTCTCCCTAGGACCTTGAACCTAGTGGGGGAGATACTACACAGAGAGGAAATATCTCCCAGTGATGCAAGGTGGGAGAAGCTAAGTGCCACATCAGTGACCTAGAGCGGGGTTTGACAAACTATGGCCTAAGGACTCTGCTTCTGCAAATAAAGTTTTATTAGAATACAATCATACCCACTGCTTCCTTACTCTCTAGGGTTGCCTTCACACTCTACTTGTAGAATTGAGTAGTTGTAAAAGAGACTTATGGCACACAATGAGCCTAAAATATTTCTGGCCCTTTACAGAAAAAGTTTGCCCTACCCAGGTCTAGAGTAGGTCATGAGTTCTGTGGAGAGTGACCACTTCAGGCTGGGAGGCTCCGAGAAGACAGAACAAGAGGGCTTGAACTGTGCTTCAAAGATCTATAGGGTTTAGTTACAGAGGATAGGAACAGGAACATTATTCTAGGCAAGGAAGTCATAGAAGGCCCAAGGTCATGGCAAGGACTAGAGAGTTTGACTAGCATGGAGAGCTTGAGACAGGAAGAAGATGGAAGGGTTGATGTAGACGGCAGGTTTGAATAGTAAAGAGCCTTGAATGCCAGGCCAAAATATTTAAATGATAAAGTATACCATTTTCCCATTCCATACGATTAATAGGAGATAGGGAAGTGATTTTTAAATTCTACTGGAGCCTTGAGAATTCATTTTTTAAAGTACCGATGCTTAGGCCCAACTCCAGAGATTCTGGCTTAATTGGTCTCAGTTGAATTAAAACAAAACAAAACAAAAACACTTCCAAGGTGGCTCCATTATCCAGTTGGGACCTTCTTGCTAGATAAGGGAAATGGCCAGGCACGTGCCTGCAGACGCTCAGGGCCAGGTAGACATAGCAGGTGCCCAACACATGTGAGTCAAATTAAATCAGCAATATTGGCTTGTACCAGAGCCAGCCTGATAAGCCTCTGTTTTACTAGAGTCAGCTATATAGCATTCAGTTGGCCACATGGTTTCTAATAAAAGAAATCACTTCTGCCTGCCTTGGCCTAATCCTGGGAAAGCTCATGATGCTCAGTGCAATATTGAGTCTGTTTATATATCTGGGCATTTATAGATTTTTCTCTCACACTGTTGTTTTAATGTGGCCATTTACAAGGCCTTACACAATTTGCCCTCTGCCTTGTTACCTCTCTGGTCTTCTCTCTCCTCTTGTCCTCTCTCTGTGACTCCACTACCACCACGCTGGCCTCTCTGTAGTGCCTGGAACACACTAGGCCTGTCCTGCTTTGCTTTTCTTCCAGCAGACATGTGCAGCATTCAACAGCTCGCTTTGTAGGTTTACTCAAGGATTATGTCTCCAAGAGTTCACTCCTGACCACCTAATTTTACCTTGCAACCTCCTTCCCACAGAGACATCACCCACTCTTCTGACCTGCTTTGTCCTTTACAGTACATATTACCTTTAAATACTGGAAAACATGTTTATTTTCTTTTTCTCTTACTACAATTGAGTTCCAAGACAGGAAGGATTTTTGTCTGTTTTGTTCTCTGCTGCCTTCAATGGTGCTCAGGAAAGTGTTGCCCTGAATTCAATACAGATGTGTCTACTGTACCAGTGCTTGCAATACTTTGACTCATCCTTTGAGACTGTGCTCGAGCAGTTCCTCTGTTAAACTCTCCCTGCTCCTCAGAGAAAGCTATCTCCTCCATACTTGGGCTCTCTTTGCAACTCTATAGAGCCTTCCTCATACTCATTGACTTTTCTGGCTCTACTCCTATTTCTGTACATCTTTAAGACTGGGGAGGACACAAAGCCTAGCATCCAGTAGAGGCTGAGTAGGTGTGTGTAGGAAACAAGCCAGGATTTAGCAGCAGAAGCTCTGGGCTCTTCTTTGCCTTCTAACTTTCTCTTCACAGTTGCATATCTATGCAGTTCTAGATGCTTATCTGAACACCTTGGCTTGAGTGGTATGCGACGTGTCACCACCAAATAGCAGGTACATGAGGAAAAAGCCTTTGAGAACCTGCTGGTTCTATGAATGAGGTTTTCCTTCTCATATTAATCGATTTACCAAGTCCTATTAATGTTATCTTGTACATATCCCTGAGTCCATCCAGTTCTTTCCATTTTTCCACCTCTCTAGTCTAAGCCATGGTTATCTGGAATATTGTGACACTTCTGAAACAAACAGTGAACTCTATCTAGACTCCTCCCCTAGGAACCATCCTCTATGTGTCAGCCAGAATAAGCTTTGAAAAACAAATCAACTGTACAATTTCTAGAAGGAAACACAGGACCAATTCTCTAACATATAGACACTGGTAGAGACTTTCTCAATAAGACCCCCAAAGCTCAGGAAATAAAGACAAGAATTAATGAATGGGATGACATCAAACTAAACAGCTATGTGCAGCAAAGGAAACAATTTAGAGTCCAAAGAGAGAGCCTACAGAATGAGGGAAAGTCTTAACCAGCTACTCCTCTTATAGAGGAATAAAGTCTAGAATATATAAAGAACTAAAAAAAAAATCTTAACACTGAAAAAAAAAACTATTAAAAATGGGCAGTTGAACTGAATACACTTCTCAAAAGAAGAAATACAATTGGCCAATAAATACATGAAAAAATATTTAGCATCATTAGCAATCAGGAAAAGCAGATCAAAACTACACTGATATTTCATTCCAGTTAGAATGACTATCATAAAGAACACAAATAATAATAAATGCTGGTGAGGATATGGGGAAATAGGAACCCTTATACACTGTTGGTGGGATTGTAAAGTAGTATAACCACTATGGAAATCAGAATAGAGGTTACACAAAAAACTAGGCATGGAACCCTCATATGACCCAGTTATACTACTCTTCAATATTTCCCCCAAAGAATTAGTTAGAATACTATAGTGATACATGTATACTCATGTTTATAGCAGCACAATTCACAATAGCCAAATTATGGAACCAGCCTAGGTGTCCTTCAACAGATGAATGGATAAAGAAAATTTAGTATATATGCATACAATGGAATTATACACAGCCATAAAGAATAAAATTCTGTCATTTGCAGGAAAATGGATGAAAGTAGAGAATATTATGCTAAGTGAGATGAGCCAGTCTCAGAAAGTCAAGGGTTATATGTTCTGTCATATGTGGAAGCTAGAGAAAAAAAAAACAAGAAACATAAGGGAATTTGGATAAATATGAACAGACACCAGAAGAATAGTGGAAGGGGTTGGGGGAGGGGAAAAGGAGGATTGAGGAAGGAAACAGTTCAAATAATGCTTTGGCAACAGATAAAGGGATTACTACGGGTTTCACTGGCATGCAGGGGGAGAGAGGTGGGTGTGGCGAGGAGGGATGTGGAGGGAAGTGCATCAAGAGGGGTGTGCATCTATGTCTGTATCACTTGGAACCTCACTATGATCATTATCATAATTGAAGTGCACTGATAAAAGCATAAAAAGTATGCAAATACAAAGAAAAAAATCAATGTCTTTCTCCTGCTTTTAAAGCATTCAAGACTCTTACCAGTACACTTTGGACAAAATGCAAGAGTCTTACCATGGCATCAGAACACCAACAATTTGCTCCCACATCCCTGTGCAGCGTCACCTGAAGTTAGTGGCCCTCAGTTCTCATTGCAAAGATCCCCAATGCTTGTGTTTTTTTGCTGTGGAAGCTCTGCTACTCCCTCTGCCTGGAGTGCTCATTCCTTCTCTTCTCCTGGGTCACTTCTACCCATCTTCCAATCTCACCAAAAGTCTTTTCCTCAGAGAAACCAACCAAAGCTCAGACCAGGGGAACTATCCTGCCCTGCAGCCTCAGAGCATCCAGTTCTTCCCCATTCTTTCTTTTTTTTTAATGTATATGAATATATATCCATACACAGTGTGAACACTTGTAATCCCAGCAGCTGTGAGACTGACACAGGAGGATCACAGGATCAAGTCCAGTTCACAGTAACTTACTGAGAGCCTATTTCAAAATAAAAAAATAAAAACGGCTGGGGTTGTAGCTCAGAAATAGAATGCCTTTGGGTTCAATCCCAGCCCCCCCCCCCCACACACTCACACACACACACTCACTCACACATTATAGTCCTAATACAGTATTTTCTGTGAAACGCATGTTCATTTATATTAAATGTGTGGCTTGTTTCCTGATCACAGGGCTTATTTGCATTTAACATGATAGAAATTCTTGATTTGAAAAAAAAGTTTTATAAGGAAATTTGACCCCAAATTCAGCTTTGGAATGTTTCTATTAGTTGTTGGGTTCCCTGAAAACAGAGATGGCATCTTTTTCATTTTATATTTGCTCATTTATATTATATTCAGCATGACTCCTCACACACAACACCTGGCCAAGTGAAAGAGTTTTAGAAGAAAAGCAAGACAGAACCCAAAATAACCTTTGCCCT
>PVLC010015633.1:0-36737 GCA_004027655.1 Graphiurus murinus
TTTTTACCCTGTGACACCATCAAAAAGACCCTATTACAACATTATTATCAAAACAAGTTTGCCTTAAAAGGATGGATCTGAAATATATGTATGATATTCAAACTAATAATTTTCAGACTCTAGTTTCTGACCTATCCCAAACAGTTATGCAAAGAGATTCTAAACATGTCTAGTGGAACAAGTCAATATTCAGATGTCCTCTTAAAGGAAAAAAAGAAAAATGTGGATAATATTAATTTTTCAAAACAAAGCAAAACAAAAAAAACACAGTATCATCTGGGCGTGGTGGCGCACCCTTGTAATCCCAGCATTCAGGAGGCTGAGACCGGAGGATCTGGGTTCTCGGCCAGCCTCAGCTACCTAGTGAGGCACTCAGCAACTTAGTGAGACTCGGTTTCAAAATAAAGAATAAAAAATAGGGCTGAGGGTATAGCTTGGAGGTAGAATGCCCCTGAGTTCAATCCCCAGCACCACCAAAAAAAAAAAAAAAAAAAAACAGTATCCAAATTGATCACATTTGAAAATTTACATAAAATTTACATATTTACGAAAATTTACATATTTTGAGGAGACTTGTTAGAATAATATATTCATACATTGTATCTAAACAGTCTTTCATGTTTATGGTATTTTGAGTAGACTTGCTAGAATAATATACTCATACATTGTATCTAAACAGTCATCTCTTAACAATTCAGTGTTTGCAGCATTTTAGTATTTTTTTACTTATACAATTTAAATTGGAGTTTAAAGAATTATTAAAACAAGGTGTGTGCAACTCCATTGACTGTTTTATTGTTTCATTTATTACTCTTTAAGTTTTTTATTTTAATACTTTTATTAAAACATTCTAATTATACATTATAGTGAGATTCAAAGTGGTGCAAACCTACATGTGTACATCATCTGATACATTTCCCTCTGCATCCCATAGTGCTACCCTCTCTTCCCCATACATGTTAATGAGATTGGTATTTATACTCATATATGGACATGGCATTTTGGAACTATTTCCTTCCTTAATGCTCCTTTAATTTATCTACCCACCTCCCTTTCCCAGTCCTCCTTCACTTTGCTACTGATCTCTCTCCTCATTTATCTGAAGTCCCTTTGCTTCCTATTTCCTATCCGCTGCCACTTAGAATGTAAAACTGCAAAGAATGTCATTACTAGAGCACACATTTTTAAAGGCAGGTAATTTACAAATTAATAACTTTTTATGAATCTTTCAGTGATGCAAGACTGCGAACTTCACAGTACTTTGAATTCCAGGTAGAAGCAAGTTCCTCAAAGAGGAGTTGGTACACATGAGCTGTTTGACTTTTGACAAACGGCAGGAGAAGGAATTGGTACCATGTAATCTAGTAGGATAAAATGAACTAAAACTTTAAAAACCTTCACACCACATACTGTGTGAATTTATGTTTTCATCACTTTGAACTTCACTATGATGATTAGTTATAATACTTCAATAAAAGTATATATAAAAAACTAGGTGTCCATCAACAGATGAATGGAAAAAGAAAATGTGGCATATATACACACAATGAAATTTTACTCAGCTGAAAAGAACAAACCATGTCATTTGAGAGAAATGGACGGAACTAGAGAATATCAAGTTAAATGAGCTCTCAGGAAATCAAGAGTCATATGTTCTCTCTCATATGTGGAAGCTAAAGAGAAAATCAGAAACAAAAGGAACTTCAGGTAAATAAAGAGACAAGTAGAAAAATGAAAGGGTACTGGGGAAGAGAGATGGGGAAATGAAAAAGGAGAATTAATGAAAGAAACAATTCTAATACTGTTACATCCACATATCATGGTATCACTATGAATCCACTAACATTTATGGGGAAGTGGGGGGAGCAGGGTGGGATCCAGAGGAAAATACACCAAGTGCTGTATGCTTACATTTTGTATTCATTCTCAAGGTTTTCTGTGCAAGCTTCTACCTATTGCTTATGAGAATAACTAACAAAACCAAGTTATTCAAACATAGGAGTTCATGGGTGATTTATTACTAATGATCACTGACATTTATAAGATTAAAAACTCTAATGGAGAAAGTAAGCAACACACATGGATATGTGAGAAATTTCATCAAAATTTGAAATTATAAGGATGTGTCTCATGAAATGGTAAGAGGGAAAAAAATCTCAATAGTTGTGGTCCTGTATGCCTCTAATATATACATAGTTAAGATCTACAGGACAAGAATTGAGATGGAATGGAACAGAATATTTGAAGATATAACAGCCAATACAGTCATAAAGAAGAAAATTATATCATGTACACTAAAATAAATAGAAGTAGAGAAGTAGGAGGGTTAATGAAGGAAACAAATAATGTTATATATATATTATATATATAGTGAGATATATATATATATATATATATATATATATATATATATAGAGAGAGAGAGAGAGAGAGAGAGAGAGAGAGAGAGAGGTATCACTACCAATTTCACTAAAATGGGGGGGGATGGGGAGCAGGGTGGAATTCAGAAGGAAACACACAAAGAGCTGTGTGCATGTATATTTGTAACACTTTGGACCTCACTATGATGTATAATTGCAATACACCAATAAAATATTTTTTGTGGTACTAGAGGTTGAACCCAGGGGGATTCTACTCTGAGCTATAACCCCAGCTTTACTTTATTTTTATTTTGAGGCAGGATGTATTTTTGCAGAGGGCCTCCCTAAGTTGTTGAGGCTGTCCATGAACTTGTAATCCTCCCATCTCAGCCTTCTATAGGTACTGGTATTGTAAGCATACACCACCATGCCTGGTTCAATAAAAAAATTTAAAAAACTAAAAACCTTTCTGAAAAAAGTAACTACCATCTAAAAATTAACAACTAAAGAAGTTCATAATAATCAGTAATGTAACATGCTAACAAAGTAACAATATTTGCAGTTGGTATAACGGATTTAAGAGTAATAATTAGCAAGTGATTATTAGAAAAGCCTGCTCTGGTGGTGTAGGCCTGTAATCCAAGTATGTGGGAGACTGAGAAAGGAGGATCACAGGTTTGAGGAAAATGCGCAGTAACTTAGCATGACCCTGTTGCAAAATAAAACATGAGAAAGGCTGAGCTTAGTGGTAGAATGCCCCTGGGGTTCAATCTGTAAACACACACACACACACACACACACACACACACACACACACACATACACACACACATATACATACACACACACTAGGTAAAAGAAATAGAAAATATATATTTTCTTCAGAGTCCCATGTTAGTAGGCAATATGTTACCTGTGTGTGAATTCAAATTTTCAATTAGCTAATAATAAAGTACTAACTAGAGCATATATTTTATTACATTGCTTATTACAGTTAGTTTCCTTTTATTTTAGTATATACACTTATAGAAAAATTGTTTCAGGTTTGAAGACACATAAGCTGCTGCAAATAATATATTTTATAAATTGATAATTTCATAATGCACTTCACGTTGCACTCTCGATACACTGACATAGATTCCATCAGGAAGAGAAACTGCCATTTGGGTTAGACATACTGTTGTAAAGAAAAGAAAACTACACACCCTCAATCTTCTGGGAAAGATAAAGTCAGAATTATCTGGAAAACATGGCAATATCAAGAAAGAACATTTTCACAGAACTTTTGGATAAAATAAAGCAGACTACAAAATAAAAACTCAAATGACTGTCAAAAAGGGAAATATTTTGACTGACATATGCATTATAAAATAGAGCACATGAATTACTTCTCTAACTGAATATATCTGAGTAAAACAATTTAAAATGGATACACACACACATATACTATAAATACACATATGCTTAATGTGTATGTATGTATAACTCTGAATTGAGCACAGAGCTCTTCAACTTCTGCCACACTTCAGCCCTATTTTATTTTGAAGCAGGGTCTTGCTAAGTTTCCACGTGCTCAAGCAATAACTATTTAAATCAATTTCCTTTATAAATGTCATGTTTTGGTTATCAGTCTAAGATGCATATTTAAGTGAACTTTTTTCATCATATGTAATTTTTTCTAAAATTTAATTATTGTCTCACAAAAATAATACTATAACTAAATCACTGAAAAATCTAAGCTAGGCATGGTGGCACATGCTTATATTCCCAGTACTTGGGAGGCTGAGACAGGAGAATCGCAGGTTTACAGTCAGCCTCAGTAACACAAGACCCTCTGCATTTAGTGAGACCCTGCTTCAAAATAAACAATAAAAACTAGGTTGGGGTTGTATTTTGGAGGTAGAATGCCATTGGGTTCAATCTCAAGTACAATGCACACACACAAATTTATATGATCTCAGTTTATGTCATATATAACATATTGATTTTGTGAATATTAATTTGAACTTGAACATAATTCCATCAGTATTAAATTTAATGAACTGAAGAAATTGACCTTTGTCTCTGCCATACCTCCAATATTCAAATATTTGATTGCACAGAATACTATTGTCTGTAAAGTGGCCCATCTCTCCTCTCAATAATTCCTATTCCTTACAGATATTCTTCTTATCTAATATCCTCTAGTTAGCTCTCAATGAGCATGCTTATTTCACATATTGTTTAGCAATGCAGTACTTTAAAGATAAGTACATTTTATTAAAGATTATGTTTGTCATAGTTTATGTTTTCATATCATATCATTATATGCTGAATTCCAAAAAACCCATAAGTTTTATTTTCAGGAGAAGAAATATGGATTTTAGAACATTTAAGTTATCAACTCTAAGACTCACAGATAATTAGTGTTGGATCTTGGACTATGTCCTGTCTAATTAGATTTATTTTCCACTGAGGTATCATTTTGGGGACAAAAGTTTATTCTTGCAATAATTTTCACCATCGTATCTCATAATTAGAGAAGTATTCACTTGTTTAGGAAAAAATAATTTTGGTACGTTCTATCCCATAAAAGAATTGGTGTGTTTTCTCAAGGGGGCCTCTCTGTGGACTTTAAGTGCTTGAGCGGCTGGTATAAAGAGTCCAGATGCTTAGTAGTCACAGTATTATTTAATGAGTGAGCAGTGCATTTTCGTAGGTAAGAGAGGAGTTTTTCTTAACAGAATACGCTTTAGACCTTGTACTGAATTTGAAACTGGAGTATATGTCTTATTATTTAAGAGAGTATATTCTGTTAAACTCAAAGTCGTATTACAAATTGAATTATGTACTTTCCAGGTAATAGAACAGAAAAAAAGAATAATTACCTACATATTTTGATCAGTAGAACTCTAACTTATAAGTGCACTTTAATTTTATTAATGAAAGATAACAGAATTGGGTAATGGAATTAAATAGCTGTTATTATTATTATTATTATTATTATTATTATTATTATTATTATTGTCCAAGCGCTACCCTTTTGCTGGGCAAGCACTCTACCTCTGAATTACATCCTTGGCCTTAAGAACTATGCTTATAATTAGGAAAATGATTAAATGGAGAGGAAAATTAGCAGTGTGACCTTTGTAAATTATGCATCTAAAATTATTTTCTCATGTATAAAAGTATGCTGCATTATATATTTTGACGGTTGATATGTAGGTTGAATAAATAATATATGTGCAATTTCTAATATCCTGCAGTGGTTTCATGACATGTGGTAGCTTTTAATATAACTCCATGGCTTCTTTAGATTACTGTTTTAATATTGTCATGGATTTGAGCATGAGAGTTGAGAAACATTTTATGTTGGTTTTGTATACTAAACACACTATAGTAAAAAAAATTAGTGTGCATAGTTTTTGCATTTTAGTCTGCATATCTTAAAAGAAGTTAGCTGACATAAGCATGGATATCTAATACCTTAAATAAAAGTTAATAGAAATAGCTATTCAAAGGCATCATGGATAAAGTAACCAAATTGTCTTATTTTTCCTATCATGTGTGCAATTTCCACATTGAAATAGATAAGTTTTTTAATGAGACATGATTTGAAATAAAATAAACCTTAAATCATAAACCATCAGCTTATTATAAATTCAAGCTCAAAGTCATTAAGAATTACTAGAAAATTATATTGACATGAATAAAAATGAATTTTAATGAACATGCTATTATTTAATGTACATATTCACAGGCAGAAATGACAGATGCAATTTTAAAAAATTATTATATAGCATAATATAGTGTTATTGAATTTAATCTCAATAAAAGGATATTTCAGTATATGCTTATTTCATGTCATATAACAAATATATATGTAAAACTTAAACAGAAAATAGCTTCTTGTTTAGATCCTATTCATTGCTTAATGATTTATTAAAACATTTATTTTTGTAATTTTTATTACTAATATTAAATAAAATTTGGTAGCCATATTTCATTGATATCTACTCTTCACAGAGAATTAACACATTAATCCACTGAAATATATCTTAATGTATCTCATGAGAGAGCACTCTGTAATCAACCATGTTCATGTAGTTGAGCAAGCTATATGTGAATATCACCAGATGCTAAATACGAGATTTTTAACACAGGGTTTTGAGTCCAAATTTGGTTCTTCATCTTCCATAGTTTCCTTCTCTTAGACACTAGGGAAGGAAACATTAACATTAAAATAGAGCTGTTATTTCTCATGAATAAGACAAATAGCATGTATTGTGTAATGAATTCCTCCAGTAAACTATTAGTAAATGTTCCTCATTTTATTGACAGGTTTGCTCTTTTCACCATTCATCTTTCTATTTGACTAATTCTCATCTGCCTCTGACTGTTTTGCAAACATTTCATTAATTATTTTAAGATAGAAGAGATGAAGGAAGAATAGAGATAATAGGAATTTTTCAACAAAATGTATTTCTCTTGGTACACAAAATTACATTGATACATGTTTGTACAATCTATTCATGACTTTATAAGCTACTATATTAATGAAATTATTTCAAAAAATTGTCATTAGCATAAAATATTTGTGTGTATACTCATGTTTCTGTAAAGTATCTGGATTTACATATACATTGGACTTAATTATACATTTTACTTCAGATTTCTTTAAGAAATAAAAGAACACTTTTGTTTTATTCTGTAATCCCACATTTAGGAAGCTATTTACTTATGTTCTAGGAAAAAAATCTTCTGCACAATCTGTGAAGACATTTATAAGATACAGAATCATTCTCTAAGAGAAGTTTAAATCTTCTTTGTTTATCCTCTTCTTGATGTGCAGTCATCTTAATATACAAAAATCTTTTTTTTATTTTGTGCATTGTAATTTTATATCATATTGAGGTGCAGAGTGCCAAAAAATACATGCACACATTTGTCAAAATCTTAATATTATTAATAAGTTCACTTAATATCACTCTATTCAGTCTGGATCTATATATGGTAGTGTTCACTCTTTAAAATAAAACAAAATTTTGATCTATGACATACTGAAGGAAAAACAAAGTCACTGGGCAGAAATCACCCTCCACCCAAATATAGTGGAATCAGTATTTGTGTTTCAATATCTGAGCCTTAAAGTTTCAGACAGGTGGCTCTTAAATTTATTTTCATTAACTACTTTTTTGTTTTGGTTATGTACTTTCTTTTCTTCATACTCATTAAATGAGAAAAGAACGACAATATGAGGAAAAAGTACAGAAATCAAATACTGCTTTGTGGCAAATATAATGCTTGCCTTCATCCTCCTCCTCCTCCTCCTTCTCCTCTTCCTCCTCCTCCTTCTCCTCCTCCTTCTGCTTCTTCTTCTCTCTCTCTCTTTCTTTCAGTATAGGAGACTGAACGCAGGGACTTTCTACCTCTGAGTGTGCCACCGCACCTGGCAACTTTATTCTTTTAGCAATTATTTCTACAAAGAATTGTATTAGTTACACCTTAATTTCATAATTACTTCAAAACTCCATAAGCAACTAACAGCATGTTAAATGAATAGTCATGATTTGTGTTGAATCAAAATATATCTCTCCAAAAATTTTTTAAAGTATATGCAAATTGAAAAACCACTCTCATTATTATTAAATTAAGATTTGAAAATCAATAATAGTAAATTAGCTACAGGGAGCAAAAATCGGCAATATAATATATATGTAAATATATGTATATATATATGTATATATATATATATATATATATATATATATATAGAGAGAGAGAGAGAGAGAGAGAGAGAGAGAAAACAACACTTTGTACTGTTTTTGTTTGTAATGCAGGTGTATCTATCCCCAGAATATAAGCTCCTGCTCCATTTAACGAAGCAACACAATTGAATAAATAGGGGAAGTCGAATGGTTTCCTTTGAAAATGTTGCCCTATGCAACATGTGAAAATGTAAGTCTAAAGAAAAAAAAACTTTTTTCAAGTCATCTAAAAGTGTCTTAAGTGAACAACTTTGGCATTGTTTTTATTATTTAAATTTGTCTGAGATAAGTATGATTTCTAATATATTAACAAATATAAAACACTGATAAAGGTGTTGCATGAACTTTGTAGTGAATCTAGGACCACTATTCAAGAGTATGCTTTTCATTGTAACATATTTTTAATTTAATTATTCCTATGTTTATTCACTTTTTGGAATTTTAAGATGATGTCATATGTGAACAAATAGTAGAAAAATCACCCCCAAATTAATTGGAAAATAAAATCACTTAAGTTGCAGGATTTTTAAAATATGACAGTTAGTCAATAAATGAATTAATATTATTTTTTCCTTTTCTTTGTACAGTGAAATTCATCTACTTTGGTCAAATTATTCATCATTTCCTATGTCATTACTACCAAAGAAAATAGTATACATTAAGAATCAAATGGGGAAATAATTAGACGAATTCTATTTACATAGGCTATTTTTGTTGTATCTCTCCATATAAACTAAAATGGAAAACTTGCCATCATCTATGGATGTTTACAAAATTCAATTGAGAAACATGACTGAAGTCACCGTGTTTATACTGATGGGCTTCACAGATGATTTTAACCTGCAAGTCTTCCTATTTCTATTATTTCTTGCAATCTATCTTTTTACTCTTGTCGGAAATTTGGGGTTGGTTGTGTTGGTCATTGAGGATTCTAGGCTCCACAACCCCATGTACTATTTTCTGAGTGTCTTATCTTTCTTGGATGCCTGCTATTCTACAGTTGTCACCCCAAAAATGTTGGTCAATTTCTTGGCAGAAGATAAATCCATTTCATTCCTTGGATGTGCAATGCAGATGCTTCTCTTTGTGACTTTAGGGACTACGGAATGCTTCCTTTTGGCTGCAATGGCTTATGATCGCTATGTCGCCATCTACAACCCGCTTCTGTATTCAGTAAGCATGTCACCCAGGGTCTATGTGCCACTGATTGTAGCTTCCTATGTTGGTGGTATTTTGCATGCAACTATACACACAGTGGCCACATTTAGTCTGTCCTTCTGTGCATCCAATAAAATTAGACATGTTTTCTGTGATATCCCTCCTCTCCTTGCTATTTCTTGTTCTGACACTCACACAAACCAGCTTCTCCTTTTCTACTTTGTGGGATCTATTGAGGTAGTCACCATCCTGATTGTCCTGATTTCCTATGGTTTCATCCTTTTGGCCATTCTGAAGATGCATTCTGCTGAAGGAAGGAGGAAAGTGTTCTCTACTTGTGGCTCTCACCTGACTGGCGTGTCCATTTATCATGGGACAATTCTCTTCAGTTATATGAGACCGGATTCCAACTATGCTTCAAACCACGACATGATAGTGTCTGTATTTTACACGATAGTGATTCCCATGCTGAACCCTATCATCTACAGTCTGAGGAACAAAGATGTAAATGAGGCAATGAAAAAATTGTTGAGAGAAATTGGTTCCTAATTAAAGAACACTTAGAATTGAGTAAACCAAAAAATAGTGAGTTTCAGGTCAGTCTACATCTCTATGGAAAGAAAGTAGTGACAAAAATGTTCTGTTTTGGATTCATTGTGCTCCATATGCTAGAATACTTAGAAATGAAGCAGTCATAAGCCCTCCAATGTAGCATTTCTCAAAATCTCATAAATCGTGTCTCCTATGTGCTCATTATTATATCAATGAAATCCATATTCAACATTATTTGATGTATGTCTTTTGTTGCTAGTAGTTATGTAATTGATGTTTCACTTACCTCAGCTATTAGCCATTGCCTCAGGATTATAGCCTCAAAAATTCTCACATTGCCTGTAGTGAATCTTTAGCATTCATTGTATAATTATCTCCTCATTTTAGGATTCATATTAAAGAATTCCCATATTTTTCCCCAAATATGTTCTCACTCACAGAGATTCATCTAAGCTTGTGAACCCGCCTTTTTTTATGTTCCTGTCTTTCTCTACAGCATAAATATTGTTTCATGATTAAATTTTCTCCTTGCCATTTTTATTCAGAGAGATTGATTTTATCCATACTGCACCTTTGAAAAATATATTAATAATGGATGTGAATACTTACTGAGAGGGTTCTTAAGGCTCAGAAAAACAAACAACATTGTAGAAGAGGCAATAACCATCAATATCTAATTGTATTAGCATCTGAAAAAATAGCCTGTTTTAGTGGATTTCTTTGATTCTGAATCCTTGTTCAGTTGCTAATCTCACCTTTATCCCTGATCCCACCTCGTAATGTTATCTTATCAAAATTTGTACTCAAGGAACAAGCTCACAGAATGAAAATAATCCAACTTCACCTCTGTTTACATCTGCTTGTACTTTTTAAAAACTCTACTTAATTTAGTTTTGTTCTGTTATGTGTGTGTTTGAAGAATTGTTAGTGGAAATCCACTTTTCTTTTAATGAAACACTGTCTTTCTTATTTGCAAGTAATTTCTTCTATCAATGCACTAGAAGAATCCAGTCAGAACATTTCCGTATTAAATTTGTAGATAAAATACACTAACATATGTCTTAAAATATTTGGATAATAATGCATTCTACAAGTTAATCAGAAATTGGTGTCAACTTAACCTACATGAAAAGTCCACTATCCTCTGTTTATTTCTAGTCAATTAGAAACCAAATAGTGTGCATAAGTAGTTTCCTATTGACCTCCTATTGGTTTAGGTAAATAGAGAATATTTTCTTTTTACCTTTCAAGTTAACAAGCCATCACTCTAAAAACCTCATTTCAATTTTTTTTCTCCTCCAAAAAAATTCTTTAACATACCCTGCCTGAATGAAGTCTTTTTTTCTCATTGATTAAGAGTGTTGTCATTTAAGATGCCTTATAATTTGATTATTATTTCTATCTACCATTATGCTCACATGTAACTTGCAAAAAGATAGCCATAGTATTTATTTGTTCTCAGAATTTTTTCCTCACGTTCTAAAATACCGTATACCAGAATATTTATATTAGATGATAGTGAGTCAGTTAATAGTTAATACCAATAGTTAATAGTTACATGCAGCTTATTAGGTACTGGGAAATTATATAAATGTTTCATGTAATACATCAATTCATGTCATCCTCATGATAATTCCAAAAAGCAGTTATATTATTAGCTTTATTGTGGATAAGGAAATAGCAGCAGAACTACTGAAGATATTATTTAAGTCAATAGCAGATATAAGAGAAGAAAACAGTTGCATTTAGAACATTAGAAACATGGTTCCCATCAGAGTTGAAAATTCATTGCATCCCTTGACCCATGTGGAATTTGCAGGTTTTGAGCATGTATGATGGAAACAGAAAGATGAAAAAATAAATACATAAGATTGACATACAATAGGAAAACAGTATTAAATCTTAAGGCTAAGGAATAATCTTTGACTCTATGTTCCCTCTCCTGTACATATTTGGGCAGGGGATTAGGGCCACATGGTCTTAGGCAGCCCTGCTTTCATGGCTCTGCTTGGCAGAATACATGAGTCAGCTATTGTGCATTGATGAAGCATGCTTGTGGCTTTCTCAGGCTGCTGTTGTATATTGATGTTCCTCTGGTCCTTGCATGGCCCTACTTCCATGGCTCCACTATTCATTGCCCTAGAAGAGAATCTCTGTCTTCTGTCATGGTTCCAGCACTGTATCAGTTCTGGTTTTGGGTGCTGAGACTGTCTAGATTGAATACAATGCCTCCAAAGCTCTTGCACTCTGCAGAAAGGACTGTCTGCTTTGGGGTGATGGCTGCATATCACGCAGGAACATCCTTAAACTAGGAGAGAGGTGTCTCTTATCCTGTCAACACATGGTGGGGAACTTCCATAAAGCCATTTGTTCAGGCGAGGAGAGAGAAGTCAGTGAGACAGAATCATAGAATATGGACATTTCAGAGCACTTCATACAACTCACTTGGGGTTTTAGAGACTGCTCAGGCATAATCCTATAAATACAATATTGGTGTGATGGTGGAGTGTGCTGGGCATACCCAATATCATATATTAGTGGTTTAGAAAATATACATTTTCATGGGTGGAGGATGTAACTCAGTGGTAAAGTGCTTCCCTAGCATGTCCAAGACTGTGGATTTAATACTCAGTACTGAAAACAAACAAGCAAACTTCTTATGGGAAGGTAAAATCATCTGGCAACTTCAAGATTCCATGCTGTACATTCAAATATCCATTGTAACCCTGTAGCAATCTATAAACTCTTTCTGTAAAGATTAGATATCCACAGAGAATGGCAGGGCTCTTCTCCCAAATATGAAGGGCTTGCACTTTTAGAGGCCTGTCAAATGCTCCAACAGCATTCCTATCTGGCAATGACCCTTGAAACACTGGGATCTGCTCAAGAAAGGCTCATGTCTCATGGAAGTTTGCATGACATTCCAAACTTATTGCTGAAGTTTATCTTGATCTAAATCCCAATAACAAATAGTCATTTCTCAAAAGAAGAGATGTAAAGGGCCAATAAACACTTGAAAAAATATTCAACATCATTAGTAATCAGCAAAAAGGCAAATAAAAAGTACACTGAGATGCCATTCAACTCCAGTTAGAGTGGGAATCATCAAGAGTACAGACAATAGTAAAAGCTGGTGAGGAGAATATGGGCAAGTAGGAAGTCTTAATACAGTGTTGGTGGGAATGTAAACTGTGGTTCTACAATCATTATAGAAATCAGTATGAAGGCTTCTCAAAAGACAGGAATGGAACCATCCTGTGACTCAGATGTACCACTCCTCAGTATCTTTCCAAAATAATTAGAGTCAGAATACTATAATGTTACATGCAAACTCATATTTATAGCAGTACAATGCACAATAACCAAATTGCAGAATCAAACAAGGTGTCTTATAACAGATGAATGGATAAAGAAAATGTGACATATACATACAATGAAATCTGACTCAGTTTTAAAGAACAAAATTAGATCATTTACAGAAATATGGATGAAGCCAGAGAGTATTATACTAAGTGAGATTGACCAGTCTGAGAAAGCCAAGGGTCATATATTTTCTTTCATATGTGAAAGCTATAGAGAAAAGAGAAAACAAACAAACAAAAAAAACACAACATAAATGAGGAAAGATACTGTAAAATAATAGAAGCAGATTGGAGGAATGCCACAGCTCATTAATAGCTGGATCTTGAGCAAGGCTCAGTCCACTGGAGTCCTGCAAGGCAGATGATTCCAAAAGAAGGAATGCGTGGCATATTCCACTTTGCATTATTATATTCTGAAAATTTTGGGTGCTTTGGGTTTTGCTTTTATATTAATTATAAAAGAAAACTTCTTAGAAACATGTGGGCTGACAGAAGTGATCTCTTAGCTGAAAAAGCAGTGCCTCAAAACAACCCATAAGAAATTCATTAACCACATACAAACATTAGTCAGGATATGGGTTTTACAAGCTTAATTACTAAACAGCCTAGTGTTCCCTCTCAGCACACAGGTATAGAAACAAAATAAATAAGCCAAAGAGATTTAGGTATACTATTTTATCTATGAGTAAAGAAGGCTTTAAGACAGATAGTTTGCCCAATTCTCCCTCTTGTCTCTCTGGAACTCCACCACACATTAACTAACTCTCTAGCTACCTGAGAAAAATATGAGGACACTGCTTAAAGTAGCTAAACAATTAGTAACGATTTAAACTAATGAATAGAGGCTATTCGTTAACCTTTAACACTGCTTTGTACTAAAAGAATCTTTATATACGTATCGTATTTTGTAACCTTTACTATTTTCTTAATTACATCAAATACCATGAGAAATGGCTTTTCTAGTTAAAGATGTACCCACTCAACCTTTGGAAAAACAAGTGTGTAAAAATTCCTGTTCTATATGCCTCATTGCAAAAAAAAAAAAAAAAAAAAAGAGTATAAAACAGTGACTGACAAACAATAAAACAGATGCGTTTCTTCACTGCATCATGTGTGAACATATTCTCGCAACCTCATCTCATTCCCCACCTGTCGACGGACCCCCGACTCCTGCTAGGTCTGGACCCCAGCAGAGGAGGAAGATGAAGAGGGGCAAAAGAAGGTTTGATGAAGGAAACAGTTCAAATAATGCTATATCTGTATAAGAAGTTACCCTACCAATCTCACTAAAATGTACCATGTGTGGGGAGGAGGAATGGGGTGAAATACAGAGGGAATTCACGCCAAGTGTTGTATGTACATATTTGTATCACATTGAACCTCACTATAATGTAATTACAATGCACTAATGAATGTATATTTAAAAATTGGAGTTTTCCAGTTGACTAAGTATATTTGTTGGAGTAACTTACTCAGGAAAGTATCATGTTGTCTCTAAAACCAAAGGGGCCCATTAGGCATGCTATCCCTTTCTAGGTTATATAAAAGGCCCCATGTAACAAGTAGTCCTTTTTCTTAGAGGAAATATCTCAATATGCCCCACACTACTTGACACCTAGAAATTCTCCCGAGGCAAAGACTAATGAATTTCCATGGGATTTTTTTTCCTGTACTCTGATAAACAAATATGTTACTAATAAATCTAGAATAACTGTAACTTCTTGTTCTATACAGCTAATCACCATAAAATCAATATAGTGTGTCAGCCATTTATAAATGTACCATAATTATATTATCTATCACTAGATGCTGTTCTTTGGTTTAATATTATATATATATATATACATATATATATTATAAATATATATATATACATATATATATATTATAAATTGCATTTTTAAGTTTTCTCCATATCTGTTTAGTACTTATTAAATATTTTTAGTGCTTAGTAATATTTCATTGTCTGGATATACCATAGTTCATTAATCTATCCACATTCTGAATGGTATCTTGGTTGAGTCTAAGTTTTGGCAATCATAAATAATCCTGCTATAAACATTTATGTGCAGGATTTTGTGTAGTGTAAGTTTTCACACTCCTTTTGGTATATGTAAAGAAGAATGATTGCTGGATTTTAAGCAAAAATACATTTAATTTTTTAAGAAATATCCAAGGTATCTTTCATAGAGGCTATGCCCTTTTTTGCATTTCCATCACTGATGAGAGCTTTTTTTTTTTTTTTTTTTTTTTTTATTTTTTTTTTTTTTTTTTTTTTTTTCAGATTCTCACCATTGAGAGTTCTTATGTTCTGGGTATTGCACATTCTAATAGGTATATCATGGTTCCTCCTTGATTTTATTTGCATTTCCTGGAAGACTTATAATGTAAAGCATCTTTGCATGTACTTATTTGGTGCTGTCTTTCTATCCACTTTTGTGAGATATCTGTTAAAGTCACTTATTTAACTTTTAATCAGTTTTGTTTTTTTATGGCTAAGTTTTAGAAGTTCTTTGCATATTTTTGATAGTCCTTATCAGATGTATCTTTTGCAAATATTCTCCTTAGTTTGTGGCTTGCTGCTTCATCCATTTGACCATTAACATATATTTCATACTGTTTTGAAAGATTTCTTTTTAATGTCCATAGCCAGTTGCAAGTGTATACATCAGTATATGGGAATCCCAAGAAGAGAAAGTATCTCAGAGAACTGAAATTGACCCTCCCAGATCTCTATATATTTCCCTAACTCTCCTAGTAACACTTCTTATTCATGGTTTAGCAATTTATTTCTGTTCATTTAACTCCTAAATTAAACTTTCAATGGGCAGAAACCTATATTTTCTTTTTTCTCCTTTCTTTTTTTTTGTGGTACTGGGGATTGAACTCAAGGGCATTCTACCCCCGAGCTACACCCTAGTCCTATTTTTTATTTTTCATTTTGAAACAGGGTCCAACTAAGTTGCAGAGGGCCTTACTAAATGCCTGAGGCTGGCTGCAAACCCAGATCCTCTTGTCTCAGCCTCCCAAGTACTGTAATTACAAGAGTATACCATTATGCCCAGTGAAACCTATTTTTTCTACCACGTAGAATTATAACACTTCAAAATTTAGATAAACTACTTAGTTATCTTTATTGAATGATTATATATTCTATCATAAGATATTTTTTCCAATTATCTTATTATGTATGCCTTTATAGGCTATTGGGAGAATGAAACAAGTTAGATTTCCAAGAAGGGAATACTAGATTTCAGAGAAATACAGGGCTAACAATACCAGAGCTGGCACTATGTGATGACTTATTGAGATGCTTTTATAGCAGAGTCCAGTGTACATTTAATGCAACCAGTTTTTTTTGTTTTTTTTTTTTTGCGGTACTGGGGATTGAACTCAGCGGCATTCTACCTCCGAGCTATACCCCCAGCCCTATTTTTTAGTCTTTATTTTGAAACAGGGTCTCACTAAGTTGCGGAGTGCTTCACTAGATAGCTGAGGCTGGCCGCGAGCCCGGATCTTCCGGTCTCAGCCTCCCAAATGCTGGGATTACAAGCATGTGCCACCACATCCGGCTAATGCAACCAGTTTTATAATGTAATTCCTCGCTATAAATCATTCACTTCTTTACTATGGGGAACAAATTAATCCTGGTACTTCTCTGTCCCTGAAGAGAATGTGTTTCCTATTTGGAACATCTCTGTGGATTTCAAGAAGAGCTCAAGGGCCTGGTACAAGAATGAAAATGCATAATACTCATAGCGTGTCTTGATTTAGTGAGCAGTTCACGTCCAAAGGTAAGAGGAAAGGTTTTCTAGTCCCCAATACATACTCAGAACCTGTAATCTTGAACTTGAAACATATGCCTTAGTATTTAAATCTAAGAGATAGAATTTTACATACGTGGAGATTAAACTACAAGTTGAATCTTATGCAGTCCACTAAGGGCAGCAAAGAAAATAAGGAGGATCCCCCTATATTTCAGTCAATAGAGCTGCAAGTTAGAAATTTGCTTTAGTTAACTTGAGAAAAGATAACAGAATGGAGACAGTAGAATAAAGGACTTATATTTATAATTTAGAAAAATGATAAAATGGATAAAAAATGAACTTTCAAGCAGCCATTGGCTACCTGCCATTTTTAGATTTTTTTTTTCTTTTCATTTTTTTGGTATTTAGGATTGAACCCAGAGGCATTCTACTTCTGAGCTACAAACCTAGAACATTTTTAATTTATTTTTTAAGAGTTTGAAACAGCATTCTGCTAAAGCTGAGGTCAGATATAAATGAATTTAAAATATATTTCCAGTTAGGAAATTGATCTAAGAGTCACTGAGTTTTTAAAAAATATTTTATTTCATGTTCTTCGTAAGCTAAATTGTTTCATAAAAGAATTAAAATATGAAAGGACATGACTTTGTATTATTTCTAGGAAATGATTCATGGCATATCACAATTAATCTGCAATACAGTTCTGTGAAAATGCTTAGGCTTAGTATCAGGGAAATGTGGATTTGAATCCTGGCTCTGCTATTCACTGTGTGACTTAATCAAGGTGTCTCAGTTTTATCATCAATGAAAAGATGCCGACTAACCTATTTTACAGGTTATTTTATAGAAACACCAAATATTCTAACCCTAGTAACAACTTAATAATGTGGTAGCTGCTGTTATATCTTTCCTTCTTGAGAAAGCTCAGTTTTTTGTAATAAATACTATATCTATATATAATAGTCAGCAGTTGTTTTTTTGGTTGGTTTGTGTGTGTGTGTGTGTGTGTGTGTGTGTGTGTGTGTGTGTGTGTGTGTGGTGTAACTGAGGATTTGACCTCAGGGTATTCTTCCTCTGAGTTATACCCCCAGCTGCTTTTTTATATTTAATTTTTAAACAGAATCTGGCTAAGTTGCTGAGGGTCTTTCTAAGTTGCTGAGACTGGCCTTGAACACTTCTCTAAATTGCTGAGGTGATCCTCCTATCTCAGCCTCTTAAGCACTGGGATTAATGCACCACCATACTTGGCTTATGTTCTTCTGACTGTATGAATTAAGGAACTGACTTATCTTTGATCATCTAGACTGATCACTTTTTGTTAAAAATTCTGAGGTCTACAATCTACCTTCTCTCTGTCAAAGTGAAATCAGATCAACATAAACACAAGTTTATCAGATCTAGTAAATTCTCAAATTAGTCAAGAGAAGTATCTGTGCTATCAGTATCATGGATCAGGTATCTGATTCTCACATTTTCTGTCTGTAATGTTTGCAGTTTCCTATAGTTAATTAGATAATTGTTCTAATGAGACTTGATTTGAAGCAAAATATACTTTAATTTATAAACTATCATTTTTCTCTACAACTAAGTTCAAATACATCAATTTAATAAAAATTATTTTAACAGAAGCATTTAATTAAATACCAAGGGATTAATTAAACATACTAACAATTATTATTATTATTTTGTGGTACTGAGGATTGAATCCAAGAGTGTTCTTTGAACTACACCCCAAGTCCTATTTTATTTTCATTTTGAAGCAGAGTCTTGCTAGGTTACCACACACTGGACTTGAACCTTGATTTTCCTGTCTCACTCTCCAAAATACTGGAATGACATGCATGTGCAACCTTGCCCAGAAAAGCTTACTAATTATTTAATGAATTTCCCAGGGGCAGATTGAAATGAAAAAGATGCATTTTAAGGTCTAGAATACTGTAGAATATTGGGATATTAGGCATAATATCAGTAGAATGGCTTTTAACACACACATATACATATATGTATATGTATGTAGATATATTTATCTTGTGTCATAGAAAACATATTTATAACCAAAATAATAAATATGTAGATTATTATTTGAAGCCCATTAATTGCTCAATCACAATGTCATGATGAAAGATTCATTTCATAATTACCTATTTATTTTGTTGTAGGGTAATAAAACTAAGATGTCATATTTTATATATTTTATCCTTTGTATAAATTTAAAATTTTGCAAAAAGAGCACATTTTCATTATAACTTTCATGATGTTAAATAGGATGACACTGAAACAGGAAGATTGCAGGTTTGTGATCAGCCTCAATTACTATATGAGGCCCTCTGCAATTTAGTGAGACCTTGTTTCAAAATTTAAAAAAAAATGGGCTTGGGGTATAGCTCAGAGGTAGGATTCCCCTGGGTTCAATCCTCAGTACCACATAAAAAAATAATATATAAAGAACTCAAAAACCTTAACATTATAAAACAAATAACCCAATCAAATAATAGGCAATTTACAAAACAAATGGCCAGCAAGTATATGAAAAAGATGTCAAGATCATTAACAATTAAGGAAGTGTAATTATTCCTTCACTGAAATTCCATCTAACTTCATTAGAATGGCAATCATTAAGAGTACAACAATAATGAACTCTGGCAAGGATGAGGGAAATGGGAACTCATACTTTTGGTGAGGGTGTACATTAGTGCAATTACTATGGAGATCAGTGTGGAGCTCCCTGAAAAGACTAGGAATTAGAAGACCTAATTACACCAGTCTTTGGTATCTTTTCAAAATAATTAATCATAATACTATAGTAATATATGCATACCCATGTTTATTGTAACACAACTCAGAATATCCACATGTTGACACTAAACTAACTAAGCGTCCATCCATAGTTGAATGGGTAAAGAAAATGGGGTACATACACACAATGGAATGTTGTGCAGCCATAAAGAACAAAATTATATCATTTGCAGGTAAATGGTTGGAACTAGAGAATTGTTATAGTAGGACATGGAATGTCCCCTAAAGAACTCATGCATTAATGATCAGAGTTAATGTAATTGAGTCATTCGGGCTGCAATCTTATCAGTAGATAAATCCGTTCATTATAATTGATTTATCCGGGTGATAACTTAAGCCAGTGGGGTAAGGCTGGGGAGGAAGGACCCTGGGGGTATGGCCTTAGGGACTGTGCTTTTGTCTTTGAATTTCCTTATCCCTTTGTGTTGGGGTCCAGCTCTCAGAGGCAGTGAGGTTGCGGCCCCTCCATAGGTGTGGATGAGATGAGGTCGCGAGAATACGCTCACACCCAATGCAGTGTTGAAGCACATCGATTTTATTGTTTGTCAGTCACAGTTTTATACTATTTTTTTACAATGAGGCATATAGAACAGGAATTTTTACAGACTTGTTTTTCCAAAGGTTATCCTCAACCAGTTAAGGTTACAACATGTATATAAAAATTCTTTTCCATTAGTTAAAATCTTTACAATTTTGTTTAGCCCCGTTAAGCAGGGTTCTATCTTATCTCAGGAAGTTAGAGAGTTCGAGGTGGAACCAGGTAGTAGCTATTTAGATAAACTAGCAAAGTCTGTTTCTAGATTAATGCTTGTAAAAGGTTAATGCATTGGGTTGTCTCAAGGCACTGCTTGTCTTCAGCTAAGAGATCAGTATCTGTCAGGCCACATGTTTCTAAGAAGTTTTCTTTTATAATTAATATAAAGTAAAACCCAAAGCACCCAAAATTTCCAGAATATAATAATGCAAAGTGGGATATGCCACGAATTCCTCCTTTTGGAATCATCTGCCTTGCAGGACTCCAGCGGACCCAGCCTTGCTCAAGATCCAGCTATTAAGGAGCTGTGGCATCTTTGCATTCTGACTCTCTTGTTTCTGGCCTCTATGATGTGAGAACAATCTTCCACATGGCCCTAGGGCCTTTATTTTAAAATAAGACATATGGATTTCTTATAACAGTTTTCAATTGCTTTTTTCACCATCTTCTTGGCAGGTGAAACTTTAAACATTACAAAAAGATAATGTATTTCATTTTAAATATATAACACATGTATTGCCCACACTGGGTTTAGCTTAATATTTTTCACAATAGATATTTCACTCCTTTAAATACACTTTGGTATATGACATCCTGAAGGGAAAACTAAAGGAAGAACATTGAAGTCTGTGTGTGTGTGTGTGTGTGTGTGTGTGTGTGTGTGTGTGTGTGTGTGTTGGGGGGGTTACTGGGGCTAGAACCCAGGTCCTTGTGCAGGCTAGTCAAGCATGCTACCACTCAGCTATATTCTCAGTCCTCATGCTGAAATCTTGCTGCAAATCATAGTGGATCTAATATTTATATTTCAGTGCCAGACGCTTCTGTCCAGATACAGGTGTCTTTTCACCTCTTTTTGTTGCTGCTCATTTGTGGCACCTGTTGTGGTTTTGTCCCTTTTGCAGTAGCTTCATAAACAATTTTATTACTTATTATTGGGTGATATTTAATGTATAGCACTTTTAGAATGTCCAATAGAACTTCACTCTTTTTACAGATAGACATGAATTATTTTTGATACAAATATTTGACTTTGCCTTCATAATAAGTATATGGGTGAGACATCTAACATAAATAATGTCAAATAGTGGTAAAAACACAGAAGCTCAAAATGTATAGTTGATACTTGTTTCAAGAAAGAAGTGAAAAACTAAAGTTAAAAGTACTTTTTATTGGTGCCTTGTAATTATACATCATAATGAGATTCAGGGATAGAAGTATACATGCACACAGCACTTGGTGTATTTCCCATTAGATCCCAGCCTGTTCCCTCTCCTTCCTCATACATGTTACAGAGATTGATGTTTATAATTTTGTATATGTGCATAGCATTATTTGGACTGTTTGGTTTTTAAAACACTGTTTTTCTTTGCCTACCAGGTGTACCTACCTCCAGAAGAATGCCCATCCTTTGTTCTTTCGATCACTGTCCCTTAGGTACTAATGAAATAGGATCATTTTTGAAAAGAGATAACTTAAAATGCTTTGGTCAGAAAGGCAGCTTCAAGGAAAAAATTGAATTGTAAGTCTAATGTATCCCATTTTCTGGTTAATTGATAGTATTTATTCAATAATTAATTCTCAGCTTGCTTTTCTCTCTTAAACTAAACCCATTCTAATGATAGATATGTGTTTATTCCCATTTTTTTAAAAAATGTGAACATTTCAGGGAAGTCTTTTCTTGGGCTTCATATGAAACCTAGGATGAGTATATAGTCTTAGTGAATTTTTAGGTTATCTAGCATGAATGCAGGTGAAAAAAATAGACATAAAAGAAATAGAAAATTAACCAAGTTAAGTTGGTGATTTTGTTCACATGACAAATTTATCCAACAACAGAATAAAGTAATTTCTTCAAATTATTTACACAGAATGATGCATCCACTTGGACCTAGCTTCTGCATCACTGTCTATACTTTCAATGACAGGGATTTTATTATGTTTTTCAAAATACAAACATAATTAGACTGACTCTAATTTTGTAGGATATTGCCTTTAGAACTGACAGATCTTAATCAAAACATCAAAGATGCCACCAGATATGGATTTACACAGGATTCAGCTAGAAAATGTCACTGCAGTCACTGTGTTTATACTGAGGGGCTTCACAGATGATTTTGACCTGCAAGTCTTCTTATTTTTACTATTTCTAGCAATCTATGTTTTCACTCTGATAGGAAATTTGGGACTAGTTTTATTGGTTATTGGAGATTCCCGCCTTCACAACCCCATGTACTATTTTCTGAGTGTCTTATCATTCTTGGACGCTTGCTATTCTACAGTTGTTACTCCAAAAATGTTGGTCAATTTTCTGGCAAAGAATAAATCCATTTCATTTCTTGGATGTGCAGCACAGATGTTTCTGTTTGTTACTTTTGGAACCACAGAATGCTTCCTTTTGGCTGCAATGGCTTATGATCGCTATGTCGCCATCTACAACCCTCTTCTGTATTTGGTGAGCATGTCTCCCAGGGTCTACGTGCCACTTATCATCGCTTCCTACGTTGGTGGCATTGCCCATGCCATGGTGCATACAGTGGCCACATTTAGCTTGTCTTTTTGTGGATCCAATGAAATTAGGCATGTTTTCTGTGATATCCCTCCGCTCCTTGCTATTTCTTGTTCTGATACTCGCATAAACCAGCTTTTCCTCTTCTACTTTGTGGGCTCTATTGAGATAGTCACCATCCTGATTGTCCTGATCTCCTATGGTTTCATCCTCTTGGCCATTCTGAAGATGCATTCTGCAGAAGGGAGGAGAAAAGTGTTCTCTACCTGTGGCTCTCACCTGACTGGAGTGTCCATTTATCATGGGACAATCCTCTTCATGTATGTGAGACCAAGTTCTAACTACGCCTTGGAGCATGACATGATAGTGTCTACTTTTTACACCATTGTGATTCCCATGCTGAATCCCATCATCTACAGTTTGAGGAACAAAGATGTGAAAGAGGCAATGAAAAAATTCTTTGAAAGAAACTGGATCATAAATAAAGTGCATTTTTAAAATTGAGTAATTATTCTGAACACAAATTTGGTTGTAAGTCTATATTGTAGGATCTGAAACTTAAGAAAAATGCTTGATTTTAGCTAATCATGTTATATGTTTTGAATATTAACAAATAACAAATAAATTAGCTCCATAATATAGCAAGTCTGAAATGTTAATATATTGTAACATTTATACCAATATGTATTGATATAAAGCATAATAAATAATACCAATACTGATACTGATACCTAAGTTCAAACTGATCTGTGTTAAACAATCATTGTGTACATATATTGCTGTGGTCAATCTTTGTATAATTTGATT
The DNA here is from genome assembly GCA_004027655.1 of Graphiurus murinus. NCBI lineage: Eukaryota > Metazoa > Chordata > Mammalia > Rodentia > Gliridae > Graphiurus > Graphiurus murinus. Next base: position 23,810 of record PVLC010015633.1, read on the forward strand.
TTCAATGGCTATATTTAAATGATATTCCTCAGGATTCTATGGCTTAAAATATTTTCACATTGTCTATAATGAGTCCTTATTTAAATTTAAGTCTTTATTCCTCAACTCCTGTTCTGTCAAATGTTATTGAAATTGTCTGACTTTCTTTCATATACTCAGATATCTGTACAAGCCAAATCATATATCCTTTTTCTATTACTATTCATTTTTCCTTTTCCAAACAAATAAAGTAGTTCCCTTCTGAAACTTAAAAAACAACCTGATAGTAATATTTTTGAGAATATATATATATTCTCAAAACATATATATATATATATATATATATATATATATATATATATATATATATGAAGACCATACACATGGCTGCTATCTATAGCCACTTCAAGATCTGAAAGCCAGCTTTCTTAAATGCCATGTTTGCTCCTAAGTGCAATATCCTTGCTCAGTTCTTAGTCCTGCCTTTGTCCACTTTCTATGAGGAATAGCCTGATATTTGTTTACATTCCACAAAATTTATACCCAATAAACAAGGGTCAGAAAATAGCAACGCTGTCCTTTCACTGAATCTCACACCTGATTCTTCATTTTTATTTGTCTCTATTTTTGTGGTAAGATTTGTTTACATAATAACGGGTGACTGTCCTTTGATTCTAACAAAGTTTTCATCAGAATATAGCAATCAAAACAAAGGTCCTCTTATGAGATGATTCATAAATGTGCCTTCAAGATTCAAATAATAGTTTTAAGTACTACAGTCTAATTTCTTCTGGTTCACTGTGTGAAAGAGTCAGATATCTCTGCTGAAATAAGCAAATGTTTTCAGCTGAATTCATACTCCAAATTCCACCAAAAAATTCCTCCAATTTTTAGAGACATAACACTGACTACATTGTAGACAAGATTTTAAGTTATAAAAGTCAAGCTACTCAAAGCCATAACACCTTAACATTTATTTTTCAGTTTGTGATCTTTTATGGAGAGTTTTATGGGGGAAAGAAGACCAGTAGAGTAGTGGGAAGAGATTGGGGGAGGAAGGAGAAGAGGTTCAGAGAAGGAAACAGACCAAATATTCTTATGTAGACATATTAATGTATCATTATGAGTCACTATCATGTGAAATTACAATGTGCCAATAACATTAAAAATTAATATATAAAATAAAATGAAAAATATTGATATTCTTTTATTAGAAAAGTCAAAAATTTTGCAGCCTTCCTGGGTCACTCTTTAGAAATCTACCATTCAAAATATGGCTTCAAATTTTTTTTTTAATTTTTTATTGTAGTAATTTGTGGAAATGTTTGAGTGAAAGTTTTTTTCTGGTTCATCTGTTTTCTTGTTTTAAACTTGAGTATAATCGTTATCTGGGAAAGCAAAATGTAAGTGTGAAGAATTAGTATGATCTCATTTATACCTAAACCGATCTGGTTAATACCTTTAACAAATTAATCACTATTCTATGTTCACTTAAACTGCAAGAAAATTCCAGTGTTCCCCTTTTTATATCAGTATCACAGACACCAAAGGATGGGGATAATCATTCTCCCATTTTCTGCCATTTATCCAGGTCAATGCAAAAGAATGGCCATGTTTAACAAAATTTTAATCTACATATTTCATCTCACTACCTTTCCTTTTAAATAATTATTTCACTACCATATCCTTATGGAACCTATTTCTCTTATCATGTAACTGTTTTTATTTACTATTTTTTGTTATGAGGATCTGATTTCTATTATATATTCCATACTGTTACACTCTAACTTTCATAAAGATAGGTATTATGTCTGTTAGATCCCATGACTGTATATCCAGGGCATAAAAATGTACCTGAAATCTATGATTTATTAAAAATATTTACTAAATGATGATGAGTCAATAAGGCATGGTATTTGCTCCTTTTCACCTGGATTTTTCAGTGCACTTGATGACCTCTTTACTACTTACTCATTATCATTCCCATCTCCATTCTCTCCCTTTGCACATCATTTACCACCCACCTACTGACCCAAGTCTCATCTCCACAGCTACCAGCCAAGCTTTTGCTTCTTTTGAAACTTTTTTTTTGTATATGTCTTTGTTTTCTAGTGGGCGTTGAACCCAGAGGCTTTCTACCTCCGAGCTATTGCCTTGCTAAATTGCTAAGAGTCCCTCTAAATGTCTGGGGCTCATCTTGAACCCCCTATGCTCCTGTCTAAACCTCCCAAATGCTGCAATTACAGGCATGCACCACTATGCCTGACCTTTTAGAAACTTCTGATGCAGTTTCAGATAGGGAAAAAAGTAGGGGCTCATCACATGCTACATCAAAGTATAGCAACTTGGCATGCAGAGCACTTTGAAATGAAGGAGATCCAAAGTACTTCAGAAGCAAAGTCTCTCAGACTTCCTCCCTCCCTCTTTGCTCCTGTTTTGCTTTCTTCCCCAGGCAGGACACAGAAACTAGAATTCTTCACCAATAGAGGAAGTCATAGAAACTAGAACTTCTCTTCCTCAAAGCAACTCATAAAGCATAGAATTACCACTCCTTCTACCACTGTGTTCAAGTAGGCCAAAAAAACATTCTTTGCCATACCTTGCATGAACATATGTCATGTGGCCCTCAGTTCCCGTTCCTGACTTAAAGGAAAAAAAACGACTATACAGAGAGACCAAGAAAAATCTGAAGAGACAGGCCTTATAAGGCCTTCCTCCCAATCTATTCTTAGGTTATACCCTGTTATCCAGTAGCATTTCTACATGACAGTCCATTCTTCATCAAACACAAAGATGAAAAGAGATGTTGTTCTTTTTGTCATGTAAAACTTTCATTAAATACATTTGTATTCTGTGTCCAGTTAAATTGTCTGCTAGTTTTATTTTTAGAGATAACCAGAAATCCTAGGAGTCTTGAAAAAATTTTACTCTTACCATACTAATAATTTACACATATATACATCTGATTAGATACTGGACAATTATATAAATACACATGTTAATTCTTGTATTCTTCATAATACTTCAAATAAATGGTTGTAATATTGAAACAGACCCCCTCTAAATATAAGGAAAGCGTTCTGATAACTTGTTTTTCTGCATTCTTGATTTCCTCATACTGAGAATAAAGGCTGAAGGAATGGCTCCCAGACGTGGTAGGTGCCAAGGAAGCTGAGATTGATAGGTTCTCTGGCTATCTAAATCGGCATATGTGTATCTCCTATTTTTATCTGTTATTTTAATGTTTTTATTGGTGCATTGTGGTCTCACACGATAATGTAGCTCATAGTGCTAGTGACATACATACACACAGCCCTTGGGGAGTTTTCCCGGGTTCTCTCCCCACTCCCTCCCTTCTCCATACAGTATATTGAAATTGACATTGGTATTCTCACATCTGTGCATAAGGTCAATGGAAGTGATTCCTTCATTGATCTCCCATCTTCCCTCTCCCTACCCCTAGACCACCTCCTTGGCTCCACTGGAGTTTCCCCTCCATGATCTAAAGTCCCTCTTATATCCCAATTACTCCCTAGCTTCTGCATAGGAGAGAAAATATATGATCCTTCTCTTTCTGTGACTAATTTCACTTAACATAATGTTCTCCAGGTCCATCCATTTTCCTGCAAATGAAGTTATCATGTTCTTCTTTATTGCTGAGTAGAATTCCATTGAGTGTATATCCCATAATTTTGTGATCCATCTATCTGTTGATGGATGCCTGGTTTGGTCTCACTTTGCTACCCCTTATCTTAAAAAAGTTTTGTTTACCCTAGAGATCTCCCCAGGTTGAGACTTGAAACAGGAAAGCTTCCTCTATCTTCCTTCTAAACTTTGAATAAAACCTATTTTCCTGACAATTTGACTCTGAGTACTTGTGGAGCACCAGGAAGGATAGAGCTAGTCTCTCTCCCTCCTATGGTAAAAGTTCTACTAAATTATGGTATTATCTTCTACCGCAGACAAGGATGTCGTGCGTAAAAACTTTAATTTTCTCAATGTCATATGGCTCTTGAGTGATATGAGAATTTAAAACAAAGTTGAGTGATATGAGAATTTAAAACAAAGTTGCTTGATTACAGAGTTTATGCTTTTAAGCTTGCTAGATATGAAATAAAATAATTTACCAACTTTTTTATATCACCAGTTTTATCATTCAGTATCCAAATAATACTTTAGGAAACCTCATATAATGCGTACTATATAATTATAGTGAGGTTCAATTCTGGGTGTCAGGATGAATTTTGAAAAACCGACTCTCAAGAATTCTAGTCAACACAAGAGGAATCAGTAAAAAAACACAGATATTTCTTCTTTTGTGAAGTGTCTATTTAGATCCTGTGCCCATTTTTTAATTGGGTTATTTGCTTTCTTAGTTGAGATTTTCTTGAGTTCTTTGTATGTCCTAGATATTAGACCTCTATCTGAAATACAAATGGCCAATAACTGTATGAGGAAATGTTCCACATCTTTGGCAATCAGGAAGATGCAAATCAAAACTACCCTGAGATTTCACCTAACTCCAGTCAGAATGACAATCATAAAAAACATGAACAACAACACCTGCTGGCGAGGCTGTGGAGAAGTGGGAACCCTAATACATTGTTGGTGGGATTGCAAACTTGTGCAACCACTGTGGAAAACAGTATGGAGGACCCTCAGACGAATGGGAATGAACCTACCATATGACCCAGCAATTCCACTACTGGGAAATACCCAAAAGAATGGAAACCAAACTATCAGACCGATGCATGTGTATCTATGTTTATAGCGGCTCAATTCACAATAGTCAAACTATGTAAGCAGCCAAGATGTCCATCGACAGATGAATGGATTACAAAACTATGGGATATGTACACAATGGAATTTTACTCAGCCATAAAGAAGAACAAAATCATGTTCTTTGCAGGGAAATGGATGCAACTGGAAAACATTATGTTAAGCGAGATTAGCCAGTCACAAAGAGAAAGAAGCATATGTTCTCCCTAATTTGCGGATGCTAGGGAGAAGATGGGGCTTAGGAGGGTCTCCAGATGAAAAGGAGAGATCCTCGATAAGCAAAAAAGTCAATTTAAATGTAGTGTATGCATGGGGCAGAGGGACAACCTAAGGCACATGATGTACTTACATAATCATATCAAAGTCACTCACTGAAGTGAACCTGAGGGGGAGGGAGGGCGAGGGAGCAGGGTGGGAATTGGGGAAGGGGTCAAATGAGAATTGTGTGCAAATATGTTATTAACAACTTGTACTTAACAAAGATGTATGTTATATTGCACGGATTACTACAATAAAAAATAAATTAAAAAAAAAACAGATACACTGCAGGTTATATCCAAGAATATTTTTCTTTTTCATGAGCTACTCTTTCTGAATCCTTTTGTTGCACTAGGACAGTCTGTATGCTAACAAATACTATTTCAGTACCCAGTATCAACCCATCATCTGATTAATTGCTCTTTCTTTTCTCTTGTTAAAGGAAGAATGAAGGGGAACAAAAAGCATGTAGTTATTTGCAAAAAGAAAGTTGCAGGAAAGAGATAAAATGAAAAAAACAAAACAAAAAATCCTAGACACAATCAGGACTAACATTTACAAGTAAGTTAGATCACACAGTAAAATTGAAGTGAGAACAGTAGATATTAGGTATGTGTTCATAGCAGCAAGAAATCAGGGCAGTATCAAATTCTGCCAGTTGGCAATTATAGGAGTTTTGGCTTTTACCCTTGACTTTTATCTGATTTACAGATATTGTGGGATAAATGAAGAAAAGATATGACTTATTGCTCAGCAGTATCACTTTGCTAAACAGTAGATAGTAGAATCTACTCTTAAAGTCTATGCCTTTTCTTTTTCCTCTTGAGTCTAATCTTAAAGTATATCAAAGGGAAATAACTATAAAACGTAGAAGAAAGGAGCTTGCAGCAATAACTTCAAAACTGAAATGACAATTCCTTGACTTAGGATGATAGCAGAGAGTTTAAAGAGACCTCAAATATATTCTATGTTCAGAAGAAAGTAAAGTAAATCTATTTCTTATAAAAATGATGGAAACCCAGCTTGTATCTAACAAAGATGTATGATATATGAACCAATAATAAAAAACAGATTAATCCCCAAAAGAAAAATGGAAAAATTCATAAATATATTAATTGACATAAGGCATTTTCAGGATAAAAGATGAGCCATAACAGCATATTTATTAAATAATAAATGTTTATTACATTCTAATTCAAGTAAAAACAAATAGTAATACCCTCAAGTATAGATTATAGACACAACAGATACCAAAACAAAAATAAATCATAATGATTTTATGTGGCATTGATATAGTAAAAAGAAAAAAAATCTTGAAATAGATTAAGAGAAATATATATTTTAAATATTTGAACAAGTTAGTTGGCATTTTTTAATTAGTGGAAAATTGTGAAGTTTTTAGTTCTTAAAATAGGTTACTCTTTAAACTCTCAGCATTTAGGACAAGTAATCAAATATTTTAAAAAATAGATTTAAAAAATAAATAATGAAATCATAGTGCTTCAAGTAAAGCAATCTGTGTAGTATTTTTATACTAGTTTAAACAAAAAATATATATTTGGGAAATGGAATTATGTTCTCCAAAATAACATTTTAATAACAGAGAGAAATTAAAATTACAATTCCAGAATATGTAGATTAAGGGAAATTTTAATACTCTATTGACCACAAAATATAAATTTATTGCAAACTACTTGCCTTATAAATTTTTAAATTAAACATAGAAATGTAAACCAGGCATGGTGGCTCACACCTGTAATCCTAGTTGTTGAGAAGCTGAGACAAGAGGATCACAGATTTGAGATAAGCCTCAGCAACTTATCAAGACCTTGTTTCAAAGAAATAACAAAATAGGGCTAAAGGTATAACTCAGAGGAAGAACCATCCCTGGATTCAGTTCTCAGTATAAAAAAAAAACAAATAAGTGAAATAAATAAATAAATAAATCTAAAAATAAAATAATCAAGCATTTAATTAATATTTTTAAACAACATTACAAAGAATTACAAAATAACATTACAAAATGGAAGTAGATTGCTGAAGCTTCTTGACGTGTCACAGAAAAATGTATTTTAGAAATTTTTTAACAGGTACACACGTGGTAACATGTGATTTTTTTAGCTTGATAAAGTTACACTTAAGATCCAAGACATTGCAACTTGAGAGTCCGATTTCATTAATGTAATTCATTTCAAAGGTTTCAATGAAAAAGAGATTATGAAATGTTAATTGACTCAGTACAGAAAACTGCAAAATGGGAATATTCATATATGAATATAAAAATCCACAATTACTGATCTAAAAGAACATGTACAAAACTGTCAATAATTGTTAGTGTTTCTCTTTCCCTTAATAATTTTCAATATTAAAAAAAATTGTCTCCTACATTAACATATACAATTTTCTTATAAATTAGTTCTACTTCAATATTTACTTTATTCTAAATCCAGATTAGGTACAAACGATTTCCTCTCTTTTTAGCTGTTTGTGTTTTTGTCAATAAATTAACTGAAAGTAATTTTTTCTCTCCCTTCCCCTTTTTTCTTTCTGTGCTAAGAATCAAACCCAGGGCTTTGTGTTTGCTAGACAAACTTTCCACCAATGAGCTACTTACCCTATCCCATCAAAAGTAACTTGTAGAGTCTGGCATGATGGCGCACACTTGTAATCCCAGCATTTGGGAGACTGAGACTAGAGGATCCGGTTTCGCAGCCAGGCTCTGCTACCTAGTGAGACCCTCCGCAACTTAGTGAGACTCTGTTTCAGAATAAAGAATACAAAATAGGACTGGGGGTGTAACCTGGAGGTAGAATGCCCCTAGGTTCAACCCCCAGTACTGCAAAAAAAAAAAAAAGTAATTTGTAAAACACAAGTAAAAATTCTAAAAAAAGGCATTTTGCATTAAAAGTATTACAGAAATGTAAGTCTTCTAATGACAAAGGCCAGTATGTATTATTACTGCTTTACCTATTTTACACCCATACTCTGCTCAGATGGATCTTGAATTATTATTTATTTTGTACCATGAGCCATGAGGGAAACTGAGCCTGAAACTTTCAGCAACTTATTAAGGGTTACATTACTAAAAAAGTAGCTGATTTGTGATCCAAATTCTGGAATGGTTTATCTTGAAACAAATCCCTGACCACCTTGCTCTTCTTTTCACATTATAAATGGAATGACTACTAATGCTGTTATCATTGTGTCCTCAAATAGCTCTTTTTATAATAAAATGTTCTGAAATTGGAGTATTCATAGAATACTGTGTGACATAGTTTCAAAAAATGACTTTATTTTCTTATTTTGTGCATAAGTGTTATAACAACATATATATGTATACACACACACACACATATAAATTTTTTTTTGCAGTATTGGGGATTGAACTCAGGGGCATTCTACCTCCAAGCTATACACCCAGCCCTATTTTTTATTCTTTATTTTGAAACAAGGTCTCACTAAGTTGCAGAATGCCTCACTAGGTAGCTGAGGCTGGCTGGGAACCCGGATCCTCTGGTCTCAGCCTCCCAAATGCTGGGATTACAATTGTGTGCCACCACACCTAGCTCAACATACATATTTAGGTCATAGATAGCATATATTTAATGATTTCTAATTATAATATAAATTTCTAAAAACACATTCATGGAAATGTCCAAGATTTAACTACTTTTAGAGAGAGTGAAACCAAAGACTAAGCCAATAGGAAAGAGAAAAAATATGAATTAAAATGCTTTGCATTCATCACTGTTATTTTAATTGCCTGGAAGTCTCTCTCTTCTGGATGATTCTAATGAAAGCATTTTTCACTTCTTTGTTTCTAAGACTATAAATAAGTGGATTCAGCATGGGGATCACAATAGTGTAAAAAACAGAAGCCACTTGATCCTTTCCCAATGAGTAGGACTTACTTGGTTTTAAATAAGTAAAAATCATAGTGCCATAGAAGATGGTGACTCCCAGGAGATGGGAGGCACAAGTAGAGAAGGCTTTTTGCTTTCCCGAAGTGGAGTTAATTTTCAGGATAGCAGAGAGAATAGAGGCATAGGACACAGCTATTGTGATAAGGGACACCATTAGGGTGGAACCAGCGAAAATAAATATAACGATCTCAATATCAGCTGTGTCAGTGCAGGACAGGGCTAAAATTGGGGATGTGTCACAGAAAAAGTGATGGATTACATTGGAGTCACAGAAATGCAGTGTGCTCATGCAAAGCACATTGACAGAGGAGTCCACAAAGCCAGCCACATAGGACACAGAGACAAGGGCACAGCAGAGTCTCATGGACATAAGAACTGAATAGTGTAGAGGACTGCAGATAGCTACATAGCGATCATAGGCCATGGAGGAGAGAAGAAAGCATTCAGCAGCACCCAAGAAGACGAAAAAGTACATCTGAGTGAAGCAGCCCATGAAGGAAATGATCTTGGTGGAGCCCAGTAAGTTCTCTAAGGTCTTAGGTGTAATGACAGTCGAGTAACTGAGGTCAAGAAATGATAACTGAGTGAGGAAGAAATACATGGGGGTGTGAAGCTGGCGATCCAGGAGAATTATCAGTATCATCCCTACGTTCCCCAGCACAGTGATCAGGTAGATCAAGAGAAACAGCAGAAAGAGGACCTGCTGTATCGCTTCAGAGTCTGTGAGCCCCGTCAGGAGGAAGTCAGGCACGTTTGTGGTGTTCCACCTACTCATGGTGTGCTGCTCTAAACTGCAGAGAAATCAAAGTTGATACTTAGCAGGAATGATCAGAAAAGTTTTATTTACATGAATGGCTCAATATTTATATAATTAGTGCTTCCATGAACTGATAAAAATTTACAGAATAGAATGAAAAATTTAACTGCCTATTATGATATAGGTATAAATTGACATTGGATATGATATAATAAAGGGATCATAAGTACAGAATTGTAATGAATACAATTCTGATACTTTTCTAAATGCTTTTCTTTACTAACACATTTAAAAACATATGAAAATATTATACTGTTAGAGACTATTAACAACATATTTTAGATGAGAAAAGGGCACAGACTTTTTTGCATAACTTATTTGACTTCAGGGCCATAATACAGTGTCCCTGGTTACAATTAGTTTCAGCAAACCTGAGCAATGCCATGAAATAGTTTTCATGTCTCATTTGCACTCCTTTTGATTCAAATATCATTTATCCCTGATTGCAAATAAATATAACACTTATGGGACTTTAATGAGGTACCTTAGTATTATTGACTACAAACAGTATTAATTTCTAGAATATGTAATATTTTCCTAACTTGGCCTAAGAAATGAAACTGCATTTTCAAATATGTATCTTGCTTATAGACTAGGATTCCATCCACTCTACATTTTTATTTCTACAAATTCTGATATTACTTAGGGAAAGATCCAAAGGATTTGTGTATACATATTCTGAAAATGGTCTTATTCTATTTTAACTAATAAAAATCCTCCACTTTTGAGAAGAGTACTTACTGTGAGCCAAAGCTAGTGAGAAACTTCTTCCAAAATTGTATACCTAGGAGTTTGTAATCTTCAAAATTTTCACAAAAATACAAAATGAAAACCATTTGAGCTGAAACTGTCTGTAATATGGTACTGATTTTCTTTGAGAGAAATTTTCATATTTTTGTGTATTCATTTTTTGTTATTTTGAAGTAAATTAAATCACCCTAGAAATTTTATTCAGATTTTTGTTAAACAGAAGCTTTACCAAGAAATTCTGTGTCAAAAGAGTACCAAGGAGCTATGGTGAATATAAGCAGAGTGGTGTGTGCCTTGCTTCTCAGGCTATAACTCCAGGGTGCCTCATATAACGGGCATTCATGGTATTACAACATGGTCATCCTCAGGGATTAATTTCCAAGGAAAATAACTTGGCATGGTTCCAAGGACAAAAGTTCAAGGATTAAATGAGCAAAGGTTTTGCCTTTCCTCTTGAAGCTCCTCACTAAAAAGCATGATCACTTGGTCTTCTTATCTGACACTCTAATTTATTTTATTTACTTATTTAATATTTTATTTATTTATCTATTTATTTGTTTATTTACTTATTTTTAATTTATTTATTTATGGTACTGGGGATTTAATCCAGGGGGATTCTATCTCAGAGCTATACCCCCAGCCCTTTTTATAAATTGTATGTTATTTTTATTTGAAATAGGGTCTCTCTAAATTTCTGAGGCTGATCTTGAGTCTGTGACCTTGTTTCAGCCTCCAAAGTATTGAGATACATGCATGCACCACCACATCTGGCTTCTAATAAAAAAATCATTTATTTTTACATGTATGCAAAATAATGAAGTAAATGTATAAATTATGATGTTGGCATTGTGTAGTGATCAAATCAGGAAAATTTGATGAGGATGGAGAAGAAATTTCCAGAGAAATACTTACTTTATAGCTCATACTATTAAGGATACAAGTGTAAATTTTCACCAAAAATATTTTGTATTCAAAAGCTTGATTAAACTATGGGAGTAAACAAGTTCATTTGAATACATAAGATAAAACCAAATTCAAAGAAGGCATTTGAAACCATTCAAACCTGTTAACATTTTTAAATATAATTATAATTTCTCCCACTCATTTCTCCTTGTGGCATTTCTCACTTATTTAGATGTGTATTTGTTTATTTTCATTATTATTATCATACTGTGTATTCAGCATATTACTCTGATTTTACAAGTGAAATGGTATAAAATGTCATAGCCTATGTTATGTTAACCTTTTATACACCTCACATATATTATATATTGGTCAGTGTCCCATCATTAAGTGAACTGAGTGTTCACCAGCTGCTAGGCAGACCCTTTGAAATATCATAGGAATGATGCTAGCTCTCCATTCTGATAATATGTACATCCAAAACTAATGCAATGTGTTTTACTAGTTTACTATATATTTTTTCAGTTTTATAGGAGAAAAATTAAGGCAGAAAGACAAAATCAACCCTAAGACACACATTCTCCAATTAATTTAGTGGTCAAAAGCTCAGACCCTCTATAAGTAACAGCTAAATAATAGGTATTAAAATACTAGAATAAAGCTGAAATATTCTATTGGGAATTGTCCAAGATAAGAAAATAAAGAGAGAATCAAAAAAAGTACACAAAATCAGTGTAAATTGGGAAGCTTGCATTACCATGATTAAATCATTTATCCTGTAGATATAAAAATGACTTTCAAAAGTGTTCTCCATATCCTAGAATTTCAGGAGAATGTTAGGGGGGTGAATAAAGGAGCTTCTTGTATATATATTCATCTTTAGTGAATTTTAGAAGGGCAATTATATTTATCAAAGCGTTAGTCGATGCAGATATAGGCTAATTTATCACCATGTGACTGGTAACATTGTGTTTTAAGCTAAACGTGAGGCAAAGGGTGAATCTATATCCATGTCAGTACAATAGATGGAGTGATTGCAAAATCTCTATGAGCAAGGTTTTCTTGTGCAATTTCCTCCTAAAACTGAGAACCCTTTTGGTCAGGTTAAGAGCTGTTTATGATGGCAGGGTAATTTTTGTGCCATTAATATGTCATTGTGTCATAGCAGAAGCCTAGGTCTGAGCAGAGACTTTCAATCACTTGCAATTTAAACAATGATATAGCTCAACACATTTTTTTGTGATACTGGCTATTGAACCCAGGGGCATTCTGACTCTGAGATATACCCCAGCCCTATTTTATTTTTTCATTTTGAAAAAAGGGTCTCACTAAGTTGGAGAGGGCTTCACTAAGTTACTGAGGTTGACTGTGAACCTGTGATCTCTCTGTCTTAACCTTCCAAGTACTACTAGGTTTACAGGTTTGCACCACCGTGTCTAGCTTAGTCATCATATTTTAAACTATACTTTTTATATTTCCTTCCTTCCTTCCTTCCTTCCTTCCTTCCTTCCTTCCTTCC
>PVLC010015634.1:0-36986 GCA_004027655.1 Graphiurus murinus
AAGAATCGGTGGTCGGGAATTTCTTTCTGCACTCCCCGTCTTTTCCTACACCCCAGTTTTCTCTCCCTGACCTGTTCCTGAAGAATTAAACTGCCAGATGTTGTGAATGATATGTGTTAAAATTCTTTTTTTCACAATATCAAAGAACCTGGATTATTATTATTTTATTTTTGGGGAACAGTCCGAAAACCCCATAACACAGCCACTATGAAGATCAGTTTGGAGGTTCCTCAGAAGGCTGGGAATGGAACCACTTTATGACCCTGCTATACCACCCCTAGGTATCTTTACAAAGGCATTAAAGTCAGTATATTATAGTGATACATGCACATCCATGTTTATAGCAGCACAATTCACAATAGCCAAACTATGGAACCAGCCTAGGTGTCCATGAACAGAGGAATGGGTTATGGAACAGTGATACATACACACAATTGAATTTTTCTCAGCCATAAAAAAAGAACAAAATTATATCATCTCCAGGAAAATGAATGGAGCTAAAAAATATTATGCTAATGTGAGATTAGCATAATCAGAAAGTGAAGGGTCAGCCGGGCGTGGTGGCGCATGCTTGTAATCCCAGCATTCGGGAGGCTGAGACTGGAGGATCCGGGTTCTCGGCCAGCCTCAGCTACCTAGTGAGGCCCTCCACAACTTAGTGAGACTCGGTTTCAAAATAAAGAATAAAAAATAGGGCTGGGGGTGTAGCTCGGAGGTAGAATGCCCCTGAGTTCAATCCCTAGTACCGCAAAAAAAAAAAAAAAAAGTGAAGGGTCAGATGCTTCCTGTCATGTGTGGAAGCTATATGGTTTTGGAGATAGAGGTGAAGAGGAGAAAAGGGAGACTTGATGAAAGAAACAATGCAAACAATCCTATATACATATGTGAAGTTATCAATACCAGTTTCAAAATAATGAACTGGAAGGAAGAGGGAGAGGGGTGGGATCCAGATAGAAACACACCCACTGAGTGCTATGTGCATGTATGTTTCTATCACACTGAACCTCAGTGATGATGTACAATTACAATGCACCAATGAAAATGTATTTTTAAAAAAGAATATAAATAATAAATTCTGGTAAAGATGTAGGTATAAAGGAAAACTTATACACTGTTGGTAGGATTGTAAATGAATACAACCACTATGGAAATCAGTACGGAGGTCCCACAAAAGACTAGGAATAGAACCACCATATGGCCTAGCTATACTATCTCTTGATATTTTCCCCAAACAATTAAAATCAGCATACTATAGGGATATATGCATATCCATGTTTATAGCAATGCAACTCACAATAGCCAAATTATGGAACCAACCTAGATGTCTGTCAACAGATAAATTAATAAAGAAAATGTGGTACATAACACACTGGAGTTTTTTTTTTCAGCCATATATAAGAAGGAAATCATGTCATTTGCAGAAAAATGGATAGAAGTAGGGAGTGTTATGTTAAATGAAATAAGACAGAAATCCAAGGGTCATTTGTTTTCTCTCATATGTGAAAGCTAAAGGGAAAGAGAAAAAAGAGGGGTTATCATGAAAATAAAGGAGAGACCAGTAGAATAGAGAAAGGTAGAGAAAGAGAAAGGGGAGCTGCTAGGCAATAAAATTACTATCATGTATAATTATAAGGTAGTAATAAAAGATTGCCTATCTTCTCAGGACAACTAATATTCCTACATGTGTTTCTTTTTTCTTTCCTTTTTTTTTTTTTTTTTTTTTTTGGTTTTGGGGTTTGAACACAGCCCTACTTTATTTCTTATTTGGAAACAGGGTCTCGCAAGGTTATTGAGAGCCTTGCTAAGTTACTGAGGCTGGCTTTGAACTAGCGATCCTCTTGTCTCAGCCTCTCAAGTCCTGGGATTGCAAGCATGTACTGGGTGGTGAAACCCAGCTTTCCTACATGTGTTTCTTTGAAAGGTCAATTTGATAATTTTTAGGGTTTGTTATCATTGAGTAGATCAAGCCTGTATTTTTATATTAGGAGCTTTTGGGAACATCAAACTCATCTTTCAAAATCCAATTTCTGAACCAGCCATGATTTAATTCTTCTAACACTTGAGGTTCTTTAGCATACCCAGAACACATAAAAAACCAACTACAAATTTTAGGAGGACTCATAGTAATAGCAACCTCAGTTTCTACTGTTAGGATTGGCATTGAATAAAGCCTTTGCAAGGCTTTATGAGAATTTATGCAATTAACTTCATCTGAAGCTAAGCTTTACCAAAAGTCAATAAGAATCTAGGAGATATCTACTATAATTCCATAAAATGTGTGAAACAAATGAAATTTATGGTCTTTAGCAAAAAAGTCTTAAAATTAGACCCAAGACAAGGAAGATTAAAGTAAATGAAAAATACAGCAAATATATCAGAGTTATTCAAATACCTGACTGTTTTATTATTGAATGTCTCCCAGAAAAGTTCATGTATTGACAATGTTAACATTCACAGGGGCAGAATAATTGAATCAGGGATCTAATCTCATTGTCAGATAAATCCATTTATGGGTTATTTGAATGGTCTTACTAGGTGGTAAGTATAGGCAGGTAAGGTGTGCCTGATGGAAGTAGATCAATGGTGATGTGGCCGTGGGAACTGTATCTGTCTCTAGTCCCTTTCTACTGGCTCTTTCTGCTTCTTGACATCTGTAAGGTGAGAAGATTCTCTCTTCCACATCGTATCACCATGATATTTCTGCCTTGGAGCTGGCTACTCATGGACTGAACCTCTGAAACTATAAGCCAAATAAACCTTTCTCCACTAAGTTGTTCTTGTCAGGTATTTTGGTCACAGCAACAGGAAAGTGGACTAAAACTCTGATGGCAGGTAAAGTGCATCATTGCAAGATGAGGCCTAACAAGCCTTATTTGTCTCTCTTGCACCTTGGCATGCCATAGCTCATCACATACACACAAAGAACCAATGACAAGAAAATGCAAGAATCAAGAGAAAATTTTCTTAATTTATACTTCCAATTTTCAAAGTCCTTCAGGGAAAGTTTTGCCTGCTGCTTCTGATACCATGTAGGCCCTCAATGAACAAGTGTAGAAGCAATGAATAAATGCTTGACCAAGGCTATGCAAATTCAGATACAATTTTTATACTTCACCTAGAAGGCTACTTACAAAACTGAGTCTGTAAAAAAATCCAAAAATATTTATGAAAGTATTTTTTCCATTTACTTTTACACTGTATTATAGGAAATTCAGGTCCATATAATTTAATTCAATTTATTAATCCATTAAAATGTTAATAATTAATTTCTCTGTAGAAAGTCATTGCATTTGAAGCCATTTATCTTTCACATAAGAATTTTGATTATATCTGCTTAATCTTATAATTGCATGTGTAGATGTATTTATGACTCTCTGTACATATGCATAATTATATGCTAAGTACCAGGGCTGTGTAAAATGTTCCATGTTTATCTGCACATATAATTCTCAGAACAAATTGTGAGGATATAAGATATAAGATACTTGAACACAGACATTACAAACGGACTTTTCATTAATTATGTTCAAATTTATTCCTTTGCTTGTGTTGCTTCTGTCTTCTGCATTTGTATGTAACTTGTACTTTTAGAATAAGGCAGAAATAGAAGAGCTTCTTTTACCATATTCTTTGGTTTCCTTCTTTACTTTCATGTTAGGGAATTGAATGATATAAAAATCATTGTCATATTACTCAGTGGTTTGTCATGACTACAACCCCCAAATTCAATAAACATTTGTTCAGAATATGCTAATTGCTTTATATGTTAATTGGGGACTAATAGTTCTCTAGGTGCTTTGCAATATACATGTTATACTCCTACAATCAAAGTTCAAAGCAGAATTAGATACTGTTCTTACCCTCACAAAGTTCACACAGACTAATCCACCACCACATGTGACCTGGGAAACAAAGTGATTAAATTTTTATTGCTATGTTTTCCTGCTTCCAGTTGGATATAATTTAGGCAAGATATTTCATGTTGAGAGGTGTGTTCTATTTGTCCCAAAGTTGTATGGTTGGCATTGTCTTCAAAATATTCTCGAGTTAAGATCATACAAGCCCTAACAAGAAACGAGTCCTCCAGAACTGTCAACATGAAAAGGCAAGTGATTCTGTGCTCAACTCCAATGTATGAAATCTCAAGTGTCATTTGTCCAGGTCTCTGGGTTTCAGTTTCCTCCCATAAATATAAGATGGGCCAGATGACAGCAACCACCCCTCCATTTTCCTTCTATAGGTCTATTTAGAATGACAGCTCATTTGGTCATGAGTGCTTCTGCATAAGAATCCATGAAACAAGTTTGCTGGA
Organism: Graphiurus murinus; assembly: GCA_004027655.1. NCBI lineage: Eukaryota > Metazoa > Chordata > Mammalia > Rodentia > Gliridae > Graphiurus > Graphiurus murinus. Next base: position 4,313 of record PVLC010015634.1, read on the forward strand.
CCTAATCTTTAAAAAGTCCTTGTCTTATATCGTCATGTCCACCCACAGGCAGTCAGAATTCTTTCTTGAGGGGATAAGAGTATAACTGAGTGGAAGAACACATGGTTAACACGTGTGAAGCCCTGGGTTCCATCACCAGCATCTTCCCCCAAAAAGAATTTTTTTTCTGGTCATGAAAGAATTAATGCATTTTCCTTCTTGTTTGCATCACCACTAATGACATTTAGGTTATAAATGCTATCCAAAATTTCCAAGGAAACTTGCCAGTTTGTTCAGATACTATGCAAAAGTCTTAAGTCCATATGTATATAAGGTTATATCTATGTCTCTTTATCCATATAATTGTACATTAATATATATTTATACTTATATGTACATATGAATATTTTATTATATGCTAAGTACCAAGATTGTACAAAATTTTCCATGTTCATTTTCACATGTAATCCTCAGAAAAAAAAAACTGTGAGGATATAATCACACATAATTCTCATGACAAATCTAGTTTATCCAAAAGGCAAATATTTGTTTATCCAAAATGTCAGAGAAAAAACTGAAGTTATGCCCAAAGTCACTGGCAAGAAAGTGGCAGAGCTAGAATTCAAACTCTATTCATTTCTGAAGAGAGTACACCAATAATTTATATATGCATATAGGGACATCTTATAAATTGCTGGAAACTGAACTGTCAAGAGATTATTGTAGGGTGGAGGTATAGCTCAGTGGTAAAGTGCTTGACTACCATGCACAAGACTCTGAGTTTTATCTCTAGCACTGCAAGAGAGAGAGAGAGAGAGAGAGAGAGAGAGAGAGAGAGAGAGAGAGAGAGAGAGAGAATTGCAGGAATATTTGTTTTAATAAGAAATATGTCAATCCTGGAAACATGAATTTGCTCCCAAAAATGGTACACAGAAACTCATGCTGATAGAGAAGGCAGTTTTGTTAATACTAACCAGAACTGGAAAACAATCATTAAATTCTGCATGCCATGTATTTCTCACTGCATTAGTCATCATTTTGTTGCTGGAAAAAAATACCTGGAAAAAAAAAAAAAAACCTCAGGAGGAAAGATTTCTCTTAGCTCACAGTTTTAAAAGTTTCAGTCTAAGTCCATGGTTGGCTGGCTCCAAGGCCAAAACTTCACGGTAGAAGGGAATGGCACAGGAAACATACCTACCTCATGGCAGCCACATGAGGGGGGTAGGAAAGCTGGGACAAATTATACCTTTCTAGGATATATTCCCATGGACCTACTTTCTCCAACTAGGCTTCACCATCTACAGTTTCCACAACATCCCAATAATGGCATCAAACTATGAATCCATTAATGGATTTATCTACTAATGGATTCTGCTGATGAGATCAGAGCCCTCATACCTGTTTATTTCCCAAAAGCCCCACCTCTGAACATTTCTGTTCTGGAGACTAAGACTTCAATGCATGAGCCCTTGGGAGACATTTCAGATACAAACCATAATCCTCACCAAATAACAATCTCTCCCCTTTGGAGCAGGAATGTCATATGTAACATGGCAACCATGATATAATAGAAAATCCACATCTAGGAAGGCAACAACCACACTTTTGATTATCAGGGTTCTCTCATCCTGTACTTTCTTTAATAAAAACTATAGCCACCACATTTTCACGTTCTTACACCAACACAGAAAATCATGGAAAAACCTAGGTCTTTTGTGAAGCAAAATATTCACATTGCCTCTTTGTTAGTGTGAAATATAATCAAAATTAATGTATTACTTTGGGCAATTGTGTCCGGTTCACCTTATGTAATTGGTATCCTCAAAGTATCTTATGATACAAGTATACAAGTATTTTGGTCATATATATGACCAAAATTAATGGATTACTTTGGGTAACTGCTTCTTATTTACCTCATGAGTTGTCCTTAAAGTATCTTTTGATCTCTAAATGATACTATTAAATTAACAATGGCATAATTATATTTTATTTCTAACCCAGGACTTCTATATTACCCTATTTCAGTATATATATGACAATTTATTTATTTATACTATATTTATTTATACTATATTACCCTATTTCAGTATATATAATGACTATTTATTATGGGGCCAGAGAATTTTATGTAGTTTTAATTTTAGTTTAAGAAACCTATACTAATATTCCATATAACATCTAATGTGTTTGATTTTCTATGCAATTAAACTTGTATGAGTTACTCAGAGAGCTGTACTTAACCATAAACATTGTATTAGAACAGGAATTTTTTAATTGAATGCTTTGCTTTCCAAATTATTAAACTGGTTTCAAAAAAAGTTGTCATTCTGAAGTATAAAATATTCTAAACCTACATATTAAGTTTCAACACAAAGTCTAACCTGAAGGGTTATATTATGTTTGTTTCCATACTTAGGAAAGTGTTGCTCCTCCCAGCTGTTATATCAGGTGACCTCAGGTGATCTTGTGTAGTCCTTAGATCAGAATTTCTCAGAGGTAGAGATCTGTCACATGGCTCTTTATTCTTTCCCAACCAGTTTGGACTTTTGAGGTTTGAAGAAATGGCATATATGATTTAATAAACTTATCAAGTTTTATAATAGGGGTTAAAAACAAATGAAAAAATCTTATAACAAAATTAGACTGCAAAAATTGCAAAATCTCAACCAGTGGCATATCCCCAGGTAGATTTTATGGTTTCAACCAAGGGATAGGGTCATCACATTTTTTTAAATGTCAAAAAACATACATGGACCTAACAAGAAGAAAAACAAAATTTAGGAAATGTGGCGTTAGCTGACTTTTAATCCCCTCTAAATACTGTCAGTATTGTGATTTAGGATTTAGGTTCTACACCTTGTTTCCTAAATAAACTATCAGATTCTAACTAGACTACTTTGCTTTTCACCTTCAGCATTTTGCAGCAATCTGGGAATGCTCCCTAGATAAGAGAATATATTTTATTGAAGATTCATAAAGTGGTTTTAAAACTCTCCTGCGAAAGTCAGAGCATTACAGAGTAGATTATAAAGATAACATCTGCCAGGGAAATATGCCTTTTTTTTTGTCTTTTGGGGTTTTGTTTTGTTTTACTTTTGGTACTGGGTATTGAACCCAAGTTACATTTCCTATTTTTTTTTTCAGAGACAAAGACAGATGTTTATTTAAGTAAGTGGGGGTTACACATTCAAGGGAGACTATGGACCATCTTAAGATCGAGAGAGTACTTTGGAGTCTTTACAGTTTCTTTTATAGGAGAACCCCATGATGGAGTGAAAAGGGATACACAGCAGGGCTAGACCTCTGGACTTCCTCAGAATCCTCAGGTTCCAGGAAATCAATCATCGGGTGGTGGCTGCAAGGCACCTGACATTCCTTATGCATCCTGTGTTTACTCAGCATCTCAGGAATCTCAGATGGAGAGAGGGGCCACTATGAATAAAGGTGTGAGCCTACTGAGGATTTTTGCCTAAGAAAGAAAGAGGCCCTCCAGGGTGAAGATAAGGATTATGAAGTTCATATAGTTTAAAACTAGTATTCCTTTCCTTTCCAGTTTGTCTTCTTTTTATCTATTTTTATTTTTTCCTATCCTACTTTACTCCCCTACCCCCACCCTGAGACTTGGGTCTCTTAATCTTAAGGGTTGAGAAAGGTCAAAAGTCTATCTTCTACAGCTTCTTCAATGCTGACAGGGGATGAGGGTCTTGCCTAGCCAGCCTAACTGACTTAAAGTAGACAGAGAGAAACTGGCCTCAGTTATTGAGTTGGGTTCTTTACTATCAGGTCAGAATCTAACATCACTGAAGAACACAGCTGCAGGAACATGAAGATCAGTAGGTGGTCCTTTCTTTTGTGTCTGAAGTTTTTTGTTATGCCCCTAGTGCCAAGGCTGCTGTCAGAGCTGCTGAGTCAACATTCACAAGCATGGTTATTTGGTCAAAAAAGTCATTCATCTGCTTTTTGATGATATTGCAAAGTGGATATCTTACAGAAATAGGAATTTTTCCTTTTATGGTGTCCCATGGTCCTGAACCTGTAAAACCTTAAGAGGGACAGGTTTAGTTTTATAGCATTTTATAGAGACTCAGACATTTCAGGCATCAGTGCTATATTATATTTCTTCTCTTAACCTATAAGCAGAAGTACCATTATAAATTTTAATGTAGAATATAAAGTGGAGCCAAAGTCAGAAGACAGATATTTAAATTATTTGGTGGTCTTTTAAATGGCTCCATGAGTATGGCTCTTCTTTTACCCCCGACTAGCACACTTGTTTTTAGTTATACTTTCTTGCTGGATATTCAAGACCAAGTAGTTACCTCAATGTTGGGCAAACATAAGTTTTCATAAAATCTTGCTGTCAAGGTCAGTAAACACTCCTCAAGTTTACTCTTAGAGGATTTGTGAGGCTTTTCCTCTACCGGTTGTGCCATCTGCCAAGATGGGTCATGGTCTTGCTGACCATTTGGCTTCTAGAATGTGGGACTTTGCAGAATTTGCAGAGACCTTAGGAGTTCTATCATTCATTCCCTGGGTTCTATTTGATATTGGAGGGCAAGGGCAAAAATATTGGCTGTTTCATCCATGGCTCTTTTATTTCCTGATTGTTCTCCAAGTCTTAGTTGTTGAACACCCAGAAGGTAAGATTCACCAGTCCTTTTTAATGAATAGGGGTCAATATTATAGCTTGACTATTTTCCAGATAATGGCTATCAAATCTGTCATACCACAAAATGCTATATATCAAGCCTCTTACTCCTACCCCTAAACATAGTTGTAAAACATTTACTAATGTTTATGGAGGAGATGAGGAGGTTTCCATAAGAACCTATGCTTTTGATTATTCCATGTGATATAAATGCCACAGTTTATGGTTTGGTTTTATTCGATAACTTTCTTAATAACCTTTATGGTGAGAATTTTGTTCTCAACCTGAACAAGATAATGAATCAAACCACATCTGGATCTCTGTGTAGCTGTGCTTACCTCTCTCAGGAAACACAGTGCAGGAGGGGAGCTTCCTGTCAGGAACAAACCACATCATGAAAAGGATACAGGAGGTGCTAGCAGGGGCCTTCTTTGTGGACTGAAATCAGGACAGAGAGAAATGACAATCAACTACTAGAGTAAAGAAGTATAGGAAAAGTGAAATGAAAACATCAACTCAGAGAACAGGTTAGTAAAATTTTTGGAATATTTAGTTTAGTAGGTGATAAGAAGTAGAATAAAAATATTTAAATAAGTTTAAAAGTTGACAGAGATACAATGAAAGAAAATATTTCAAACATATTCCTCATGACTGAGGAGGAAATTTAAAATAAATTCTGACCTTTATAATCTATGCTTCTCTTGCTAAAACAAAATAGATCATAGCCCTTATGCCCACAGGGATTGTTATGGTTTGTGTACAGAAATGTCTCCTTCCTAGGACATAAAATTAAGAAACATTATCCATAATTAAATGCAGCCTTCATAACCCTGGGAAATGATAACATCTGCCACTTCTTCATAGGTGAGTATTGTGTGTCCCTCCCCCTGCTTCCCCGGCTAAATGAACAATCAACCACAAACACTTGGCTGGCCTAGGGAAGATTTTAAGGCTTGAAAATATTAGGAAAGGCTTAGAATAGCAAGTATTCCAGCTCACATGCCCACACAAAATAAATCTATGCTTTCAGAAATATTGGCTAATATGTACTCAAGGACAGTATTTTGTTCTATTTAATATATTGTATAAACCAGCTCTTGTATCTATAAAATTACAGAATGTTTATCTCCCCAAAATAGCTTAATCTATATTCTGGCTCACAGTGTCTATGAAAGGGAACTTTCTATTCTCACTAAAATCTGATGGAGACAAGAATATACCAGTTTTGAATGAAAGTTGGCTAGGAAAATAACCCAGATGCCTACGGGCTGTATTTCTAAGGTCTTAGCACAGAGATGGTAGCATACAGCAACAGTTAGCTCTAGTTTATGTGACAAAGTGAGACCTAACAACAGGCCCAAAATGCATATGCAGGTTGCTAAAATCTAGTATATCAAAACAATTTAATGTTTTGACCCAGTACTTCTGCTTGGTCCAACCACTAGTAACACAATAGTGTAGAAATAGGGAAATGAGTGTCTCCAAACCTCCTTTGCTGACAAACAGTAAGAACACTCTCAATTCTCCAGTTCCACATATGGTATGGTTCACAAACTGGACCATATATTGGAGTCCTATGAAAAGTTTTAGAAACTGATGCTGTGGGCCCAACCCCAGAGATTCTAATAGACTTGTTCTGAGGATTGGCCTGAGCATCCAGATTTTTAAACCTCCATCATTGCTTATAACAGACAGAAAAAGTTGGAATGATTTTAAAAAACTAGATTGTACAAATTGTGCTTCTCAAAAAATTTTAGCAGGTGTGGAGGGAAGGCCTAAGACTCTGCACTTATAACAAGTTCCCAAGTGATGTTTATGATGGTTTGGCCTGGAAATCGGACTTTTAATAATAGGCTATAGATTGGTGAACACAGAGTGAGGTTCCTGAGCAGCAGCAGTAGCACCTAAGATCTTGTTTAGAATGCAATTTTCAGGGCCCAACCCCAGATTCAATCAGAAACTGGGGATGGGGAGAAGCATCAACCTGTAGTTCCAGGTGCTCCTACTGTGAACTAAAGTTTAAAATCACTGCTCAAGCCAGGCATGACCACGTATGCCTATAATCCCAGTACTTGGGAGGTTGATGCAGAAGGATGGTAGGTTCAAGGCCAACTTCAGCAACTTAGCAAGACCCTGTCTCAAAATAAGAAATAAAAATAAAAGAGTTGGGGTGTAGCTTGGAGGTAGAATGACTCTGGGTTCATCCCTAATACTAGAAACAAACAAACAAACAAACAACAACAACAACAAAAAACAAGCAAAAAGTGTTATTATCAGACCAGCATCAGCACCAAGGAGCTTAGAAGGTTAATACAGAATTCCAGGCCCCACTTCAGATTTATTGAATCAGAATCTTCATCTTAATGACATTTTTGATGATTTCTGTGCATATTAAATATGAGAAATACTAGAGTCACCCTTGCCCAGATGATTGATAAGACACATTTGAAAGCAAATGGACATTGATTCTAATTGTGATAATATCTGGCAGGCTTCTTTTAAATCCCAAACACCATTCTTTATAGTGGCAAGTTTTAAAATATGGACAAGCCTAATTAAGCAAATGAAAATCACATGTGATCCTGCCATGTGGAGAAAACTTCATAACTATTTATTTTTCTACCCAAATAGCAGTTTCTAGAGAGAATAAAGAAAAAATATTAAAAGAGACAATTTTATCCTGCTCCAACAGAATCTTGGCAATGTTTCCACTGGAACTTATACCCATCAGATTTAACTCATTGTGACACAAATATGATCTCTTGCTTAGTACAATGTTGGTCAATGAAGAAAGTAACAAACATCCCATCCAGTTCCTACAGTCATCTTGAGAATCAGGAAAGCTCTTTGTCATGATTCATAGCTCTGGAACCAAGCTATTTTATTTCTGCTTCAAAATTAGAAGGTCAGAACTCATGGACTTAAAATTCCAGCCAGTAATGAAAAACAGGGCATCCTCATTTAAGTTACCAGAAGTGAATAAATTCCCAGAAAGTTGAAACACCCATGTAAGCTGGTGACCTTTAAATATATAATGAGTAAATAGTTTGGGAAAAAAAAAAACTAATTCACATGGATCTCAACAAGCATTTTCTTTCGATATGTAACAGATCAGCTTATTTTCTGCCAGAAAGGTGAGATTGTTAAAATTTTAACAAATTTGGCTATTTTAAATTTCTATGGCCAGGACTGTCAGATCAGAGGCCTAACAAAAGACTGGAGCTTACATCTAGGAACTGAAGATTCCTGGGCCTCTTGTACTAAGCCAGTGCAGTAAAAATTAGAACTTAGACACTTTAAAAAAACAAACAAAAAAAAACATGATCCTGTTTTTAGAAAATTGTTACAGATTCATCAGGCATAGCCAATTAGGGGGAGGGCACAAAACCCTCTGTTACCTAGGTGGACACCTTTGCAGCAAATCTGACCATAAGAATGAAACTGCAAAGGCTGTCTATCATCAATATTGGGGTAAGCAGCTGCAGCAATGAGTCATATTGTTTTTTCACAGAGAGAAAAACATATGGGACACAGTGGTGAGAAGTAGAGTAGCTGAAGAACTAAAAGAACATTTAGTGGGGGAGCAATATTGTGATGGAAAAGATGTGACATTTGATGCCTCTCATAGAGTAACAAGTAAAGGAGAATTATAAAATAGGATTAGAAAAAGAAGTCACTGAGTCTATTAGATCCTGTGAAGATGATTATGTTTTAATCAATATAAATATAAAGTTACAGATGTCATTTGATGGCTATCACCTTAATATTAAAAAGTGTTAAATAATTTTTCTCCACATTTTCAGGCTATTTTGGCAATGGTCTAATTGAAAATCAACCCGTGATATGAACCCTAATAAAGTCTCAAAGATTGGTTTGTATATACTAGTAAATTCTATTATACAAGGGTAACTTTATCTAGAAAAATTTAAAGTTAGAACTGGGGATATATTTATTTAGTATAACTAATAGAGGGGCTATCTGGTATAAGATTACAGTGGTCTAGAAGATATATTTTGAAACAGAAACATATTGAAATTGATTTCACAATATATAAAAATTTCTCAAGCCCCTTCTCTAATTTTGGCAATGGGGAAGTATTTTCACATCAGATACCATAATCAATAATCTATATAACAGTATCAAACTGTATTGAAAGTCTAAAAGAAAGTAAAGAGAATGCTTTGTAGCACTGCTCTGCTGACTTTGAACAGGCTGCAGAATACCAGCATGTGTGACCCTGTGACCTTTAATGACAAGGAAACACAGCATGGGAAAATCTAACCCGGCATGACAGAACCCTTGGCTTGTACTTGTCGTTCCACACTGCTGCCACTTTAGCATCTTCTGCTTTAGAGACACAAATGCCCACCACATCAGCTTTGAAACACAAAAGCAGGAACAGGATTCCTAAGAGGACTAGAACAGAAGATGAAATTTCCAAGGACCTCGGATCAGCTATGAGGACAGTTATCATTTTTCCTTGCCCAGTGGTTCTCACTTGGTTCCACATTAGAATCACCTAGAGAGAGATTTCATAATAAGATACTCATGTAGTACACCACCCAAGCAATTAAAAAAAAAAAAAACAAAACTCTATAGTTAGGACCCAGGCATTAGTGTTTTTAAAGCACCTTCACTAATAATGAACCCCTGCCTTGTCCGTATTCCAAAAGTGAGTCTTAATCTAAAAAACTGTAATAAGTTTCACAAATCATGTGAATTATCATCATCACCACCTAGTATTAACCTTAAATTAGACCAAAATTGGCTAAGTTGCATACTGGGTCACATAGGGGAAATAGCTAAAGAAAAGTCTTTGATAGAAATTTAATTTTCTGCCAACTGTATGCTTGAGAATTTCTGACCCAACTTCAAGTAAAAACAGAAGTGTTTTCTTTTCTTTATTTTCTAAGTAAATCATGGCATTCACAATATATAGGTTGACTGACAGTGCTGATGGGCAACTGCACAACTTTAGAAACTTCTTTTTACTTTAAAGTATAATGTGAGTATTTATTTTATTCAATTCCAAAACAGGATTCTGGAAGCTGTGTTTGATTCTTGTCTTCATCTGTGGGATTTGGAGAACAACCCCAAATTATCTAGATTTTAATTTTGTTAAGTAACTAAAATAAATTTAGGCTGAATGGCTTCAGAGATCTTTCCCATCTCATAGTGTTCTAATTCAGTAATATATAGTTTTCTTCCCCTTCCCAAGGCATTTACCCTAAAGTAACTTAGATTCATATGGTGATACTATTCATTTTCACTACTTGGGCCATATCTGAATGGAAAAGAGTTTGTACTGTAACTTGATTGTTTTGCATGGGATACAATGAGTACCAAAAGTACTAAGCTTTTCATGAAGGACAACACAAACTTTCAGCATCATTCATCCATTAACTGTAAAGAGACATCTCCATTAAAGACCAAGATAATATCTTTTAAATACAAACACTATTTTCCTATAAAAATAATTATTGTCTTAGAAGGTATTCACTAAAGGGAAATGTCTGGCCCTGGAGGCAAAGATGTGATAAGGTAAAGACTTCTATTATTTTTAAAATTTCAGCCAAATGGTAAATAAGTCACAAATGAAATAACTTTGGCATTATTAATTCCCCAAAGCAGATTTGGGCAGAGACTTCAATAAGCTTGAAATCAGCACTTAATTTTTCATTTTCTCCTTTCTGGGAGCCTTCAGCAGAACAATTTCAATTCTAAATTTAAGATATGCTGCCAAAAACTGATTGAACAAACATGGTGCATGAATAGATGTTAAGGTAGGTTTTTATAAAAAACTGAATATAAATACTGCTTCAAAGAAAAATGACTTCTACACTAGAGTTATTTATCCTTTCAATAGAAAGGATTCCTTTGACTTTGGAACAACTTGATGCCTAAAAATAGCTAATTTTTGGTGTTGACTCAATAGTTTGAGAAGTGTAGGTCAAAGTTTGGAATTTTATGAGCTACATTTCAAATGGAAATAGCTCACATAGTTTTAACATTCTCTTCTCTTTCTCCCATTTCCCTTAATAATGTTGGATTTAAAAGTTAAGCTGTTTTCTGTCTTCATTTCCTCAGATATGGGTGATTTTACTACTTAAAAATTCAAAGAAATCATGTTGGAGATGATGTGTATTTTTTATTAGTATTATACTATGATTTCAATTAACCTCTTCCAATTTGAGTAATCAAATGAGTTTATTTAGTGTTTCTTGAAATGAAATTACTTTCTTAGGCTCAAAATAGATTGGTGTTATATTTTTTATTAAATCATTCTTTCACATCCACAATATCATATGATGTCAAATGAAGAAAACTTTCCTCTCCCAATTTTTCCTACTCCACATTAAACAGGTTATTGTTAGCTCTAAAACTAGATAAAATGGAACTAGATCTCCAATTTCAGATGTGGTCATTATTAAAAGGTCAATTCTAGTTTAAATCTTTTTGAACTTGGTTTGTTTAGTCAGAACTAGATTGAACCAGTTTGCATTGGGTTTAACTACTTTCACAGATTTTCTCTTGGTCTTAATGTTGTCTGATTTATATCTAGAAAATGAGACTTGCCTGGAATAAGTTGTCTGTGAGAATGGTATACAGCTGATACAGGAAAGAGGTCATTAACATCATTGTTTTGTATAGGGGCTCTGCAAAATGCAAGACATGATCAGAATTCTGGGACCAAAAATAGAGTCAGGAAGATACCCAGTTGCTGATTAGAGACAGGGCCAGGGGAAGATGAATCTGAAAAGAAAGAATCCAAGAGATGGAAGAAAATGCACTTGGGGATGAAGACTAGGCTAAGCTTCTAATGAAGTGAGCTAAACTAAACATCCTTAAACTTGAGCTGGTGGATGCGTACAGAGGCTTGCCTGGCAGAAAGCTGCCATAAGATTGGAGGGTCAAAGTGAACTTTTCAAACAAGCTCTTATGTTCAGTAAACTTCTTGCTCACCAGACACATTCTCATAAGCCAGGTAGCCTGTCCTAAACATTCTGGCTATGATAGGCTTCATGACTACAGCTATATAAGTGTCCTACTGGGCACAGCAAGTTAGCAGGATACTAGTAAAATGAGTCAAAATAACACAAGCATAGACAACTGTTCTTAACATTGTAGTGGGGCTGAGCTATATAAATGAAATCCTCCAATCCCTACACACTGGAAAAAATCTAGGTTCATTGAGAAAACCAGCAAAATTGTCATAATATACATAACTTCTACAATCCCAGAGAGAGTCTCTTTCACCTGAGAGTATAGACAAATTTATAAGTAATTATACAATGAAAATACATAAGGAACCAAGAATTCAAAACAGTAATTTTGAGTATGTCATGGCTTCCTGTAGGAAGTGAGCTGTTTTGTCTGTGATCCAATATGTTTTTTAAAGGGGTGAGCAGTACCTCTCTGGTCAGCCTACCAGAGGAGTGATAGAGAGGAGTTAAAAGTAAACTCTAACAATAACATCCCTCAAGTGCTCAGGAATCCAGGATACATATGGCTTTTCAAGCATGCTTGATCTAGAAGCATCTGAAATTCATGTTAACCTTGTTCATCAAAAATAGTCATGAATCTGGAAGGTGCCAGTGTCCCTGGTTCACCACATGGTCCTTTGTTCTATGTCAAATACTGTAGAAAGTTTAGGGCAGCTTTGCCAAGCAATGTAGTCACACACAGCAGCACCACTGTGCCTATTGTCTTCTCAGCCATCTACCAAACCTAGATTCCTGTTGGAATTGTGACCTCAAAAGTAGCTTAAACAAGCTAGAGCTATTTCAAGATAAATTTATCCTAGGTTTGAAATAATAACTTTAGATAATCCTTTATCTTTTTTCTTTTTACAAGTAGCAGAACGAGAGATTTATTATAAAGGGAAAGTACATACTTGAGAATAGGCATACAGTCTCAGAGAGGGTGAGCCACACCTCTCTGCTCCTGTTTATAGTACCTATTATTTTATAGCATATGCTGAGTGACTATCATATATATGTAGGTAGGAGGTAATATGGAAGGTCTAACAGATAATTCCAGGTTTGTTGATGCTTTTATTGTTCTTTAATGAATAACTACTTCTGAAGAGATTTTGATTATATTGCTAAAATCTTAACTCAAGGAGGATGAAAGGAATGAATCAGAGAAAACAGTCAGTACATAATTCTCCAGATGGTCTTTTTGCTGGCCTTGTCCCACTGACTGCATCTGATGAGGTCTCCCTTGAATGCCTATCAAATTATCCCAGATTTCAAGACAATTCTGAACCACAATTATTCTTGTGTGTCAGTTCTAATATGAAATTTACCATCTGTTGCCTGTTTATGCAGAATGCATGCATGTGGTACTACTTATATACAACATGTAACTGGTTTACCACAATAGAATTTAGTCAAGTGGGAATCCAGTCAAGGCGAAATTTTATTCATGGGCATTTGTTTAATTCAAATCATTTTGCTTATGACATAATCATTGCAGGTTGATGAAATAAAATGAAGTCAAACTAGTCTAAGTAAAAAAAAGCTTAGTTATTTATATCTCAGTGACATCGATTTCATTTAAGAAGAGTTTGATTTATTTACAGAGCTGAAATGAAACCTTGAAAAACAATTCATAGATTTTGAAAGCCAAACAATTCTGTGCCATTATACAGCAAATAATTGTGCAAGAATGGAGGGGACAAGTCTACTGCCTTTAAAAATGTCACATATATGACTATATATATTATATTATATATAAACATTATAATTTTGTAATGTGAACTTGTATTGGTACAAAAGTAATTTAATCCAGCTTTACAAATTGGGAAGATATCATGTGTGGAATGGTTTCTCTTTTGAAAATGGGAACAAAAGCAATGTTAAAAATTTAGGGGCTTTTGCTAAGTTTAGATTTCATTTAATATTTCCCTTTACCCAAACAAACTAGTATAAAGTAATATAAATATTTATATCTGTTTTAAAGGTTGCATCAATCATATGTTTGGAGAGGTACAGAGGCAACTTTGCCTGACTGGAAATGATGGGCGAGGTTATGATAGGAAAAATAAAAGAAGGGATTTCTATGACTAAAATCTCAGAGTTCTACTCACCTTGAAATCATCTATCTGGGAATTTCAGGGCTCAGAAATATAGGCCAACAAACTCTCAGATGAGTAAGAAGGGTCCATCATGGAGGTCAGGGACTGTCCACAGCAACCTCAGCCCAAAGGATTTCAGTTAACTCCTCAATTCTGCCCTCATTTATTATTCCAGCCATTTTTATTATATTCCCTTAACCAATTTGTATATTCTATCTTGTGACCTAAGTTTACTCTTCTAAGATTTGATTTTAACTCTAAGATTTTTCTTTCATCTTTTGGTTTCCAGTCTTCATTATCTTATTTTTATCATGTCATTAATTCTTAGCTTTTATTTTGCCATTTTATATTGCTTATTTTATACCATTTTATCTTACTATGTTTTTATGCTATCTTGATTACTTTTATCATCTACTTTAAGATATAGTTCTTGTTTTCTTTTAAATCTTGCCCAATTTTATAAACAGTCAGAAGAAATATTGGCTAAAAGGAATCATCTGAGAGGTCAGTCTAGGACTAAGCAAGAGGAGTTGAAAGATTGTTTTTTCCCGAGTTCCACAACATCTCTGCCAGATCACTATAATTGATTCCTAAGTTCCAATCTAGATAAACCATGTGATTGTAAAATTGGTCTGGAAGAGAGTTTGACCACTAGCATTGACCCCTTAATGCTAATTACCCTAATCAGCCTGCAGGACAAAAATATATACTTGGAGAATAAGGATAATGAACCAGCATGGATGGCACACACAATTATAGTGGTCTTCTTCCCTCAAGAATTAATCAATACACTTAATAACACTGGTTAAAACTCAAGACTTCTGTTTTATAAAATTGTTTGATTCTGGGAGCATTCTGGAACTGAGTCACAGTTACCAGGAAAAAATAATAATAATGACACAATAACAGGGATCCGAAGGAAAATACCAGTCAGTTCAAAGAGAAAAAGAATCTCACATCCTCTAGTCTTAATTTTCCCCCTTGTAATGAAAACAGCTGCATTATTTTTTCCTTAAATTTTTCTCTACTTAAATATTATTATCATTTAGGAACTTTAAATGGCACAAAGTTCTAAGAAAGAAAGTAAAAATTCACCTGATATCCTATTACCCCAAAATAGTCACCATTACTAGTTTAGTGCTCATCTTTTCAAGTCCTTTTTATGTACAAATACCCACAGATATATGCCAATTCAGGTAAATGGTATTATATCATACATGCTTTTTTTTTTTTTTAAGAATGTTACATTACTATGTTCTCCCTTTTAATCTTTTGCTTCTTTACCCTCCCATTCCATTCCATTTTCCCAATCTTTGCACATATCATCATACCTGACCAGTAATCCATGTTAATAAACTAGTTGATAAACTTCCACATTTAGATGCAGGCTTGTAATCATGTATAGGCATCCATGCACACACATGCATATCACATTATACATACATATATTTGTAAGGAAAAGCTAGTTTCTGCTGCTGTATGAAATAAACCCCAAATATAAATAAAAATTATTTCCTCATTGATGATTTTTTTTTTTTTTTTTTTTTTTTTTGCGGTACTGGGGATTGAACTCAGGGACATTCTACCTCCGAGCTACACCCCCAGCCCTATTTTTTTTTAATTCTTTATTTTGAAACCGAGTCTCACTAAGTTGCGGAGTGCCTCACTAGGTAGCTGAGGCTGGCCGCGAACCCAGATCCTCCGGTCTCAGCCTCCCGAATGCTGGGATTACAAGCGTGCGCCACCACGCCCGGCTTCTCATTGATGATATATTTTTATTTTAGGCAAGTTGAGTTTCTGCTCCAAGATATCTTTACTCCAACATTCTGGCTGATGGGGCATTGTTGCTAGTATGGTGGTAAAGGAAAAAAGAATATGGTGTCACTGCTACACTAGGACCCAGGCCAGGGGTACCCTGCTCTAGTCCATGCTCTTGGGAGGCCACTGAGCTTGCTTTTCTCTGGTCAAGTGCATCCTAATGGGGCAAGGAGTCTGAAAGCCCAAAGGGTCATGACTACTGTAAGCCCTTTACATATCTCTACACTAAGCTAGACTAGGCTACAGGTACTAGGATCCTAGGATTCCTTTCTAAATGAGCTATTTAGAGTCCCTTCTCTGAGTTTATCCTTCTAAGGGCAAACAAGGCCACAGGAGCATCTATCTTATAAGTACAAGAGAGAGCCGAAGGGTAGCTGTTCACAGGTGACATGAATGGAGCTTGAAATGGACTTCAGATAATAACAAAAATAAGCTTGAGCCCTTTATGATATGAAACAGATGGAAATTGGAGGCCCTAATTTATTGTCTTTCAGAAGGATGGTCAGCTTGTAGTACAACTTAATAAATAAATCATACATTTCCGACTAAATAAAAATACATTTTTCCACGTAATAGGAATAAATTCTTAATTTTCTGTTCTATTCCACTGATGTATTTTTCTATGCTTATACTAAAACCATACTGATTTCACCAGTAAGTCTCTTTTGTATTTTAATATCTAGTAAGGTAACTTACTCATTTTTTCAAAATATTATTGGTTATTTTTGAGTATTAATTTTTCATAATTTTATATTGCTTTGTGATTCAATAGAGAAACTCATCTGCAATTCTAATAGGAATTGTACTATGTTATTAAGTTTATAAAAATATAACATGGATATTGTATTAGTATTTCCAAAAAGAATGTAGTATAATTCCCACTAATTTTTTTTTTAGTCTGATCTTGAATAACATTTTATACAAGTGGGTGCAAATCTTTCCAATTCAATTTACTGCTAAATGTTTTTATAATTTTTATTACTATCGTGAATGAAATGTTTTCCAATCTCTGCATTTTATTGCTATCATTTGTTAATTTTGGTTTTATTTAACCTGGTATCCATCCTTAGCAAATATATTTATTGATCTAGTACTGTTTTTAGAGATATATAATGATATAAATACTTAAAAGAGATATCATATCTAATTTTAATGTTTTATTAATTTTCTTATGTTTACTATTACCTCCAGTAGTGGCAATAGGCGTCTGTCAAGTCCTTGATTCTAATTAAGAAATGCTTTTCATATTTCACCAAATATTAAGATATCACTTCTTGGTTTATGGTAAATAGTCATTACATTCAAGTAAATTGTTCATTTTTTAACATCTGCTGAATCATAATCCTACAGTTTTTTTTTTCTACATTGGATTATACATATATGTGTTCAGGTGTGAGAAGCAAATAACTACAAGTAGTGTATTTACTGTATAAATGTAGTATGCCAAAGGCTGGTGTGGCAGATCCTCAGGCATTAGAATCCAGGATCAGCCATGAGCTGACTAGATACCAAAGATTTCATAACATTTGTTGAAGTTCCTCCACCATGAAGACGCCAGACCACTTGATGTTTTTACTTAGTTCCATCCATGAATCAAAGAATAAACAACAATTTAAATGTCATTTAAATCATTCTATATCATAAAGAAGGGAAATATTCTCAAATCATTTTATAATGACAAGATTATTTTAATACTCAAAACCTCTTAGAGATTGTTTATAAAAACTATAAAGCTTTCACCTGTAAATTTGTATTAAAAATGTTAAGGTAAATAATTATAGTATTTACAGTAAAGCTGTTGGTTTGGGAACTGGAGGAAGCCCCTGCCAGAAATTTATTCATTATACTTAACCATGTTTTGAAAAGAAAATTAGCTCTTCTAAATGCTGGTAGACTAATATAATAATATAAAGTATATTTGCAAATATACAGAGTTATAGCCTCCCTAAAAACCTGGAAAAGTAATCCTTTTCTCTAGTTGTTTAAAGGATCACTTAACCTCTGTATGCTTCATTCTTCATTTATAATATTAGATTAATGACAGTGTTCTTGGAACAATTTAGTAAGATAATGAATATAAGCATCTATTATATATTTGGTGTGTGATGCTTGCCACAAATTAGTTCTCATAAATGGGTTTTCCATTTCTTATAAAGAGGTGAACTTTACAACACAAAAACCCTGTCCTATTAACCTATCAAAAACAACTTATGAACAGAAAATTTAGTATTTTATATTTTAGTTTTGAGTTTTGTTTTGTTTTTTTAACTTTTCTGGCTTTGTGAATAAATAATCTGGCGAAAACTATGGCTACTATAAGCTTACTTTTATCTCAATTAGGAATTTATGTTTTATCATTCCCCAACAGGTATATAGGCAGCTTTCAAAATGCCTAAAAGGAGGGGCTCAAGATGGCAGATAGGAAGGACATAAAACCTGGAGCTCTGTAAGAAAATTGACTGAAGGAATTTTCCCTTCACCTTTCTGAGATAAGCACATAAGGCCGGGACAAGTAAAAACTTATCTATAACAAAGCTAACAGTCTCTGATTCATAGAAAAAATGTGTTTGAATGTAAGGAGCAGTCAACAGGAGCAGGGCTAGCCAGCGGGGATGGGCTCTGTAGCAGGGGCTGTTATAGAACTTTTTTTCCCAGCCGTTTTCTGGGTCACTGAGCTCTGCAATCGCAACCTAAACTAGTGTGCTGTTGGATGGGACAGCATCAGAGCCAACAGAGCAGACAAAGGCCATGTACAGGCCCATTTCAACCACCCCCAAACGCCAAAGGAGAGGCATGGGTACCACCGCTCAGGCACAGGAGAGGCTCACACCCCTGCGTGGAGCAGCCCCCACCTCCCCAATATCCCCATAAAAGCAGTTTCAGCACCAGCAGCTTGAGCCCAGCTCCAAGTGCTCCCAGAAGCTGTGGACACACTGGTTCCACTTCCTGAGCAAACCTACATGTAGCATAATAATTCCAGCAGACAAAGACAGCACACACCTGGGCTACACGCTCCCTAGCTAGCTAGTTGGTTCTGCAGAAGTGGCGCTAGCACTAGTGCCCACACCCCCAGGGGTCCTTCTCCTCCTACAGATTAGGCAGCCACTGAAATGGCTTGGGCCAGCTTGGTTCCTGGGTGTAGTGCGGAGCCCCACCTTCTCCCACCAATCAAGTCCCAGCAGAAATAGAGCTGAAAGGAGCATTAAAGAGCACCCCTGCCTCCAAGTATGTTCTTGTGCCAAACCAGAAACTCCTTCCTTCTTTCAACACAGCATCAGTGTTTATGCACCTTGAGTGGTGCTAAGACCAACCCCACCCACCCCAACTGCTTGAAGAACAGCCCATACAGTCCAGGTATCAAACTGCTGGGAGCCAATACTAACAAATATCTAACTGGCTTGGCCTAGCCACAGCCATCAAGTCAGTGTCAAAGGTCTGGATTAGGCAAGAGAGCTTGCTCCTCCCACAAGAGGTAGCATGGTGAGAAGCCCCAACAGGACACCAGACCCAGGGACAACATCAACCAGGAACTGCTAGGAGGCTCTCCTTGCAAAATTGTACAACTTCTGATATAGATCAAGTGGCAGCAGCAGGAGCCCAAGCTACAAGGATGCCAACTCAGACAACAGGGTCTAAGCTGTAGAAAATAGTATATTCAAAACTGGAAATATAGTCATAAATATATATATTTATAGTTTAGTAAAAACTACATATATATATATATATGTGTGTGTATATATACATATATACACATATAGTTCAGTAAAAACAGCACAGCAGTATCAGAACATCCAAGAACTTGGAGATAATTTTAAAAGACCAAACCTAAGTGTAATTGACATTATAGAAAGCATAGAAGCCCAGACAAAGGGAATTAATAATCTCTTCAGAGAAATTCTATCAGAAAATTTCCCAATTTGGATCAAGATAAGTACATTCAATACAGGAGACATTCAGAACCACAATCAGACAAGACCAAAGAAGAACATCCTCACGTCACATTATAATCAAAATGTGTAACATTGAGACTAAGGAGATAATCTAATAGAGTCAAGAACAAAAAAAACAGCTGATATTCAGAGGTAAAATGGTAAGAATCATTCCAGTTTTCTCAACCCAAGTTCTGAAATCCAGAAAGGTATGGAGTTTTGCACAAGCTCTTAGAGGAAAAACAAAAACAAAAAAACTTCCAACCAAGACTACTTTACCCAGCAAAGCTATCCTTTAAAATCAATGGAGAAATAAAAACTTTTCCAGATAAGAAGTTAAACGTATTTCTGATGACAAAGCGGGCACTTGAGAAAACACCAAAATAAATGAACCACAAAGAAGAAATGAAAAAAAAAAAAACATCCAAACCAAAGAAGGAACAAATACCACCAGATGAATAACTAAACTAGTGAGAATATTGCCTTAAATAAAAAGCTTTATTCAAAATGACAGGAAAGAAAAATCATCTCTCTGTAATAACACTGAATATCAATGGTCTCAACTCCCCAGTTAAATGACATTGATGAGTAAATTGAATTAAATTCTACTATATGCTGCTTGTAAGAAAAGCACCTTATGGTGGGTGAGATTCATAAGCTATAGGTTTAAGATTGGGAAAAAAATTCCCACGCAAATGGAAACAGAAGATAAGCAGGGATGGCTACTCTCATATCTGACACATCAGACTTTAAGCCAAAACTTAAACTTGTCAGAAAAGACAAAGATGGTCACTTCTCACTGATAAAAGGAACTATCCAAAATGAAGACAAAACTATATTAAATATTTATAGGCCTAATATTAGTACACCACCTATGTAAAGAAAATTCTTCTTGACTTGGAGATCCAGATAATCCTAGGAGATCTCAACATACCTCTTACACCATTAGATCAACTATCCAGACAAAAAAATTAGTAAAGATACCTCAGACCTAAAGAACACTATAAACTCATTGGATCTAACTGATATTTTCAGAATATTCCATCCAACAACAGCTAAATACATATTCTTTTCTGTTGCCCATGGAAGCTTCTCCAAAACAGACCATTTTTTAGGCCACAAAACAAGCACCAGAAAATTCAAAAAATAAATAGAATTCTTCGCATCCTCTCAGGTCACAATGGACTGAAAACAGAGAACAACATTAAGAAGATTCAGGGAAACTACACAAATAACATGGAGATTAAATCCTATATTACTAAATGAAGACTGGATCATAGAAAAAATAAAACAAATTCAAGAATTCCTAGAATAAATTGAAAATAGAGACACAACATATCAAAATCTATGAGACACTGCCAAGGAGGTGTTAAGAAGAAAATTTATAACAATAAGTGCCCACATAAGATAAACAGAAAGACTCAAAATAAATAATCTAATGATGTACCACCAAGCCCTTGAAAACCAGCAACAAACTAACCCCAATGCCAGCAGAAATTAATGAAACAGAAAAAAATCCATAAGATCAACAAAACAAAAACTGTTGTTGGTTTTTTTTTTTTTGAAAGGATAAAAATGATTGATAAAACCTTAGCCAACCTAACAAAAGAAAAAGAACAGACCCAAATTTCAAGGATAATGTGAAATGGAGATATCACCACAGATAATTTATAAATTCAGAACATCATTAAAAATTATTTTGAAAATTATACTCCAATAAAATAGAAAACCCAGAGGAAATTGACAAATTTTTAGACACCTGAAACTTACCTAAATTGGTCCAAGAGGATAGAGAAAACCTAAACAACCATTAAAAAGCAAAACAAAAAAAAAAAATAGAAACAGCAATAAAAGGTCTCTCATCAAAGAAGAGTCCAGACCCAGACATATTCCCAGTTGAATTCTACAAGAATTGAAGTTAAAAGAACTAACTCAAATACTCTTCAAATTATTCCGTGAAATAGAAAAAGAAGAAAAACTACCAAATTCATTCCATGAAGCCAGGATCATCTTAATTTTCAAGCCAAATAAAGATACCATGAGAAAAGAAAATTACAGGCCAATATCACTGATGAACATAGATGCAAAAATCCTCAACAATATATTAGTAATTCACATTCAAAACTACATCAAGAAAATAGTTCATCATGACCACCTAGGCCTTGTCACAGGAATGCAGTGCTGGTTCAACATTCTCAAATCAATAAATGTAATTCACTAAGGACAAAAATCACATGATTATCCCAATAGATGCATAAAAAACATGTCACAAAATACAACACTCTTTCATGAAAATAGGATGAGGAAATTAGGAATAGAAAGAACCTACTTGGACATCATAAAGCCTATATACAACAAACTCAAAGCCAGCATCATTATGAATGAGAAAAAAAAAAAAAAACTGACAGAATTTCTGTTAAGATCAGGAACATGACAAGGATTCCCACTGTTATCACTCCTTTTCAACATAATACTCAAAATTCTAGCTGTGGCAATAATTTAGGAGAAAGGAATAAAAAAATACAAATAGGGAAATCTCAAGATAGTTTTGATTTGCATCTCTCTGATTGCTAATGATGTGGAACATTTCCTCATACATTCATTGGCCATTTGTATTTCTTCTTTTGTGAAGTGTCTATTTAGATCCTTTGCCCATTTTTTTGATTGGGTTATTTGTTTTCTTCGCTATGATTTTCTTGAGTTCTTTGTATATCCTAGATATTAGACCTCTATCTGTAGAGCAACTGGCAAAAATCTTCTCCCATTCTGTAGGCTCTCTGTTGAGGTTTTGATAGTTTCCTTTGCTGCACAGAAGCTCCTCAGTTTAATGCAATCCCATGTATTGATCTTCCTTTGAGTTGCTTGTGCTTTGGAGGTCTTGTTGAGAAAGTTTTTACCTGTGTCTATGTGTTGAAGTGTTGGTCCTATGCCCTCTTCAAGTAGCTGCAAGGTCTCCGGCCTAACTTCCAGGTCTTTGATCCACCTTGAGTTGACTCTTGTGCAGGGTGAGAAAGTGGGGTTTATTTCCATTTTCCTGCATATGGTTAACCAGTTTTGCCAGCACCATTTGTTAAAGAGGCTATCTTTTTTCCAGTGTGTATTTTTGGCTCCTTTGTCAAAAATCAGTTGACTGTAAGCCTGTGGGTCTGTTTCTGAGTCTTCTATTCTGCTCCATTGGTCTATGTGTCTGTTTGTGTGCCAATAACATGCTGTTTTTATTACTGTATGGCAATCATAAAAAACACGAACAACAACTGCTGGCGAGGATGTGGAGAAGTGGGAACACTAATACATTGTTGGTGGGATTGCAAACTAGTGCAACCACTTTGGAAAACAATATGGAGGATCCTCAGACAAATGGGAATGAACCTACAATATGATCCAGCAATACCACTTCTGGGTATCTACCCAAAAGAACGGAAACCAAACTATCAGACCGACGCATGTGTATCTATGTTTATAGCTGCACAATTCACAATAGCCAAACTATGGAAGCCCAAGATGTCCATCAATAGATGGATTACAAAACTATGGGATATGTACACAATGGAATTTTACTCAGCCATAAAGAAGAACAGAATCATGTTATTTGCAGGGAAATGGATGCAACTGGAAAACATTAAGTGAGATTAGCCAGTCACAAAGAGTAAAGAAGCATATGTTCTCTCTAATATGTGGATGCTAGGGAGAAGATGGGGCATAAGAGGGTCTCCAGATGGAAAAGGAGAGACCCTCGAGAAGCAAAGAAGTTGATTTAACCAAAGGGGATAGACGGGGGGTGGGGGGATGTACCCTAATGTACATCAAGGTTACTCACTAAACCGAACTTGAGAAGGAGGGAGGGCGAGGGAGCAGGGTGGGAATCTAGGGAAGGGGTCAAATGAGAAATGTGGGCACATATGTCATTATTAATTTGTACCTAACAAAGATGTATGCTTACAATGCACGAATGATAAAAAAAAAAATAGAGAAAGAACTGGAATTATCTTTGTTTGTGGATGACTTGATCCTTTGCATAGAATATCCAATAAACTTACCCAAAAGACTTATAGAGGTGATAAATAGTTTCAGCAAAGTGGCAGGATACAAAATCAACCTACAGAAATCATTACCATTCCTTTATAGCAGTCATGAATCTACTGAGAAAGAAATACAGAAAACAATTCCATTCGCAATAACCTCAAAAAAGATAAAATACTTAGGGATAAATTTAACCAAGGAGGTGAAAGACCTCCAAATGAAAATTATACATCACTAAAGAATGAAAGTGAAGATTTTAGAAGATGGAAAGACCTCCCATGCCCTTGGATAGGCAGAATAAATATGATTAAAATGGCCATCCTACCAAAAGCTATCTACACATTTAATATAATCTGTATCAAAATACCATCATCATTTTTACAGATGTAGAGAAATCAGTTATAAAATTCATCTGAAAAAACAAAACACCCAGAAGAGCCAAAGCATTCCTCAGCAATAAGAACCATGTTAGAAGTATCACAATACTTCAAATTGTACTACAAAGTGATAGTAATAAAAGCAGCATAGTACTGACACAAAAAGAGAGACATAGACCAATGGAACAGAATAGAAGACTCAGAAACAAAGTCCCATATCCATAACCAGCTGACCTTTGATAAAGGTACCAAAGACATATACTGGAAAAAGGAACAGCCTTTTCAAACAATGCTGCTGAGAAAACTGGCTGTCCATATGTAGAAAAATGGAATTAAACCCTAACCTCTCACCCTACAAAAGTCAACTCAAAATTGTTCAAAGACCTAGAAATTAGACCAGAAATATTGAAACTGCTCGAAGAGGGTATAGGACCAACACTCTAACATATAGTACAGATAGAAACTTCCTCAATAAAAGCACAAAAGCTCATGAAATTAAGACAAGAATTAATAAATTGGATAGCATTAAATTAAAAAGCTTCTGCAGAGAAAAGGAAACCATCAAGATTCTACAGAGAGAGACTACAGAATGGAAGAAGATCGTCACCACCTACCCATCTAGAATATATAAAGAAATTAAAAGGCTTAACACTTAAAAAACAAATAACATAATTAAAAAATGGAAACTGAACTGCATAGACTCTTTTCAAAAGAAGAAATACAAATGGCCAACAAATACATGAAAAAATATTCATCATCTTTAGCAATAAGGGAATGCAAATTACAAAACACTGAGATTTCATCTCACTTCAGTTAGTATGACAATCATCAAGAACCCCAAAAATAATAATGTGGAAAGGATGTGGGGAAATAGGAACATTTTTACACTGTTAGTAGGACTATAAGCTAGTACAGCCACTTTGGAAATCAGCGTGGGGGTTTCTCAGAAAAATTGGAATGGAATTACCATGTGACCCAGTGATAACACTCCTGAGCATTTTCTCAAAGGAAATGAAATTAGAGTATCATAATGATACTTGCATATCCATGTAAATAGCAGCACAATTTACAATTGCCAAATTATGGAACCAACCTAGGTGTCCATCAGTGGATAAATGGATCACAAAACTTTGATATAGATGCACATTGAGATTTTACTCAGCCATAAAGAACAAAATCATACCATTTATAAGAAAATGATGGAACTCACAAATACTATACTAAGTGAGTATAGCCAGTCTGAAAGAATGAGTAGATGTATATTTTCTCTTATATGTGGAAAGTAGAGATATTTAGACATAAGGGCAACATTAGGACATGAGCAGAGACTTCAGTGGGTGACCAAAGGGGATATGGGAGGGGAGGGACAAATTCATAAAGAATACAATAGTAGAAATAATGCTATGAATGTATACAAGATTGTCAATCCCAATCTCAAAGACTTATAGAGTGAGGGTGAGGGAGAGTGGGACCCCATGGGGAGGGCAATAAGATTTATGTGCATATATTTTTCTGATACTCTGTGCCTCAATATGATGTAAAATTACAATGCAGTCAATGTAAAAAAGTGCATAAAATGCCATATTAAGATTGCCTAGAAGACTTTAATAAAAAAAGGACATTGAAGAGAGCAAATAAAATTACAAATTAGGAAAATTAAAAACCTGTATATCACATAACCCCATTAGTGTGCTCTGGTTGGGTCACATACTTTGCTTACAATTCCCTGAAGTGCTGCTGTCACAAGATGCTACATTCTCATGTATGTCAAAACTGATTTTTTTTTATTATTGTTTGGTACATGAGATTGAATCCAGAGGCATTCTACTACTGAACGTTCTACTACATTCTACTACAGCCCTTTTTATATTTTATGTTTTAAACAGTGTCTTACTAAGTCATTGAGGCTGGCCTCAGACCTGCAATCCTCTTATCTCAGGATTACAAGGTTGCACTGCTGTGCCTGGCTTCAAAACTAAATTTAATGCTCTGGTTTTCATTTTAAAGTAAAGACTTTGTATATCTTAATAGTCATATTCCTTCTAAAAAGGTATATGATTGCTTGATGTCTAATATCAATTGAATAACCTTATAAATTTTGCATATACTGAACACCAATATAAACACTGACTTCTTCCAAAAAAATATGAACAGTAAAGTTATTAATGTCATTTTCCAAAGCTATAAACATGGGTTACTTAGATGATTTGAGTTTAGAGGACTGTTTATTATGAGCCATCTTCCTGGAAACACACAAGTTAACCAGAAAAATAGTCAGTGAGATTTAGAAATATAAAGTTTAGCTGGGCGTGGTGGCGCACGCTTGTAATCCCGGCATTCGGGAGGCTGAGACGGGAGGATCCGGGTTCGCAGCCAGCCTCAGCTACCTAGTGAGGCCCTCCGCAACTTAGTGAAACTCGGTTTCAAAATAAAGAATAAAAAATAGGGCTAGGGGTATAGCTCAGAGGTAGAATGCCCCTGAGTTCAATCCCCAGTACCGCAAAAAAAAAAAAAAGAAATATAAAGTTTGAATAGTAACTAATAGAAATGTCAACTATATTTTAAATCATGAAAGTGGGTTATAGAAAGCTAATAACAAAATTATTTTTATTATTGTCACCCTCAATAAGATTCTTAGGACACAATTAAAGTAACTATTTCTTTACAAATCAAAACTATGTTGAGATTTCATCTCACCCCAATTAGAATGGCAATAATGAAGAATATAAATAAGAAATGCTGATGAGGATGTGAGAAAAAGGAGCACTTATACTTTGTTGGTGGGACTGCCAACTAGTACAGCCACTATGGAACTCAGTATGAAGATTCCTTAAAATACTAGAATAGAGCAACCAAGTGACCCAGCTATACCACTCCTTAGTATTCATCCAAAAGAACTAAAGTCATCACACTATAGCAGTACATACATACTTGAGTTTATATGGCAGAACCTTCACAATAGCCAAGTTATGGAACCAGCCTACATGCCTGTCAACAGAAAAAATGGATAAAGAAGGTGTGAAAAATGCATGCAATGGAGTTTTACTCAGCCATAAAGAAGAATAATCATGTCATTTGCTGGTAAGTGGATGGAACTGGAGAACAGTATGTTGAATGAAATGTGCCAGACTTGGAATGTCAAGAGATGTATGTTTGCTCTCATATATGGAAAGTAGAGAGAAAAAATAGTTATCTCATAAAAATAGAAGGGAGACGTGTAAAGAAGAAGGTGGGAGGGGCAGGAAAGGGGAGGTAGTGGGACATAAAATCACCAAATTAGGCTCATGTAATAATATATCATGATGAATCCCACACTAATGTATACATATAATGCACCAATAAGTAAAGTACCTCTCAATCTGAACTTCACTGAAGATTATTCCAAGTCTATTTGGGTACATCACTAAAACAGGAGTTGGGATGGTTGTGATGGGTCAAGGCATTATCAACAAATAGCCTTTGGATGGTTAGTGGATTTTTATCTGACATACAGAAAGAAGTTTCTGCTCTCATTAGGATCAAGTCAGTTTCAGGCACAACTATGCTGAAATTTTACTCCACCTTCCAGAGAACTCTGCCAGGAGCCATGTAAGACAACTTTCAGCTTTCACTGGGCTACAATTTGCCTTGATAAGAAAGTGCATGTGGAGCAAATTACTAGAGCTTAACATCAGCTCTGGCTGTTCATACATTGGTAACATTTGCACTTTAAAAACCCAAACAAGAACAAGTTAGGCAGAAATTAATTCTAAACACCAAATTGTTAAAGACTGGCAAAGATGTTTTTAGTTCTTTGTCTTTAAACCAGATTCATATTTTCATGGATATGTGGATATTCTGCAGTAAGATAAGAGTAATTAAATGAAAAGGTACTGTCATTGATAGGTTCTAAAATCCTTTGTCTCATCCCAGTGAGAAAGCTTTTAACTACCCATTTCTAACCATTAAGTCCACTTCTCTAAGCTTATAACTTAAAGGATTAACACTAATATTTTAGAGTAGAAGTTTGCAATTCATTCTTGTAAAAGGCCTCAAAATTAACATTTTAGGCTTTACACAATATTTTAGGCTTTACACAGGTGATACTGTTTCTCTTGCAAATACTCAACTCTACCATCATAGGGTAAAATTAGGCCTAGACAACATCTAAATAAATTGGCATAGCTATGTTCTAATAGAACTTTATATCAATCTGGCAGACCCAGTTTGATGTGCTAGCAGTTTGTGCGCCCTTACTTTAGGATATACTGAGTCCATACCCTCCAGTTATAAAATTCATCTGTATATTTTATGATAAAGCAGTTTTATTCAAGCTGTCAAGTAGCTGGTATAGTTATTGGTCGTGAAGTGTAAACTTGTCCAAAATGCTAACAACTTTCAATTCTCCAGGCCATAGGCATTAACATATGTGTCTCTTAAACACATGGAAAACCATATGATTTCATGAGAAAGAACTCATAGAAGATAATGTTGAAAAACTAAAGGGGCATAAACTCTTCACATTTTGTGATTTAGGGGCATATACATTCTTCTAAAGCAACCTAAGCAATCATTTCTTCATATTAAATTCATTTTAACTTCAATTTCATGGAAGACATTTGAGTAGCTAATATTGAATCATCATATGGCTGAATTGACACTGAATAATGGGCACTTGCTTTTTATTCTAACTGCTCAGGTTAGAATATTTTATGGAAGCCATAACAAACATTGGCTATTGCTCTCATTTCTAGCATGACATAAAATGGTAATGAAAAAAAAAATCTTCTGTAGATGGACATTTGTAAAGTGTATAAAGACCCCAAGTATTTTTTACTGTTGCTCACTGACTTGCTCCATAATTTTTTTTTAGCTAAAGCAAAAAGCCATTTTAAGGGGGTATTGGTTTAATAGAAGCTACAAAGATACTGGAAAACAAAAGGGTAACAGAAACAATGACTCTGAAAAAAGTGAAGACACAAAAGGCTTCTAATAAAGGAACCTGCGGACAGGTATTTCTGTAAATGTGTAAAAAAATGCTTGGTTTGATTGCTTATATTAGAATAACAAATTTGACTATATCTAATTGTAAAGCATTTTAAATTGCCTTTGTCTCCTTCCATAAACATTCCAGTGTCTCGCTGACAATACCATCAGAACTTCATCTCCAGAAAGCCTTTCTATTCATGTGGAATATTTTATGGTTAGCTGCCCGATTAATCTGCAGTAGTTGAGCTTTGTGAGTCTCGCATGTCTGCTTCACTTAGCAGTTATATCCCTAAATGGGCCAAAGCTCTTTAAAATTTAAAGAGTAAGAGGAGGTTTTAGAGTTGTACACAAAGAACACCATGTTCTCAAATATATTGAATTTCAAATCAAAGTAATTAATAGAAATTATTATTCATTCCTGGAAGCTTTTTGTCTACATACTTCATCCACATTATTGTCTGCCTTAAATTTATGGCTCGGCTTCAAGTTCCTTTTTTTCCCATATTCCACATTAAAGCCTGCTTTTTTATGACATTTATACCCTTCAAATATTTATAAACTACTACCATGCTCTCGATATTTGCCTGTAAGCCTGATTCATATTTTGCTGGATACATGGATATTCTGCAAAAAGAAAGAAGTAATTCAACAACAAGGCACTGACTTGTTTGTTGATAGGTTTTTAAATCCTTTATGTCATTCCAATAAGAAAGCTTTTAACTTTCTACCATTTCTGATCCTAACTCTCACCTTTAGTTCTTGATCACTTTAAATACTGATGACCACGTACTCAAAGGCAGTTTGGCAGATTTAAAATACATAAATACAGAGAGAGTGAGACTCTATGCTAACAGATGTAAACTACAAATGCACGGTGATTATTTTCAGAAATGGATGAAAGGTATGTCCACAGATGTTTGTAGTTTAGTCTCTTAAAATGTTGCATTTGAGTAACAATGGAAATAAACAAATATCAATGCAACTAAACAATTAAGACATGTTTCTATTGGTTATGATAACACCATGTGGTCTCTCTCAAGTTATGTGTTTTATGTGTATTATTAACTTCCAGACCTGATGTTAGCTGAAATACTCAGCGCAAGTACTGCTCAGTAAACAATAATACCAATATGCTGATTATTTTGTACCATAAACAATTCCTGGACTATATTTTAAAAAGCAGGAATTGATAATTTTCACTATCAGAAAGAAATTGTGTCTATAAGGAATTATTTCCAACCCCCTCCCCATATTTACCTTCAAAATGTAAATACAGAGTAACACCCAGTTCAAGTCACTAAATATCATATACAAACCTAAAATGTATTCATCATCTCTTCTCCCAAATGTTTTTATCAGCTAATTTATCTACATAGTTCACACAAAAGGATTGAACCCATGTTTTGAGATTTTGTTATTGAAAGATAAAAGTAATTTACTTGTGGTATGCACATGGGATATGATCTAGTCAGTATTAGGTACTCACAGACAGAAAAGAGAAGTGTCTAGAGTACAAGTATCCAAATAAACTGGACTTGTTATTTCTCTTTGTAAATCACAGTTCCAGTAAGTCGACACTGCTGTTTATAGGAAGGTAAACTCATTTATTAATTCTAATAGCATTTTTGTATATTTCATTGAATTTTCCAAATAGTTGGTCATATTCTTTACAAGTAAAAATAGTTTTTCTTTTAATCTAAAGTACCATTTGATCATTTTTGCCTTCTTGAACTGGGTGAGATGTCTAATAAAATCTTGAGTGAAAGTGGTGAATTAACATCTTTGCTTTGTTCCTGATCTTAGAAGAGGAAACATTTAAATTTTCATCTTTAAAAAATGATATTCTCACAGATGCTTGTGTGTATATTGAGGAGAGGGGATTCCTGGGAGTTGAAGCCAGGGGCATTTTAACACTGAGCTACACCTTCAGACCTATTTTATTTTTTATTTTGAAACATGGTCTCTCTAAGTAACCACATGCTGGACTTGAACCTAGGATTCATTCATGTTTCAGCCTCCCAAGTACTGGGATTGCAAGCATGTACCACTATGCCTGGCTTCACAGATACCTTTACCAGGTAAGTGACATTCCTTCAATCTATAGTTTGCTGGGAGTTTTATAATTAATGAGTGCTACATTATATCAAATATTTTCTCTACATCTGTCTTGATTTTTTTGTTTACCTCTAGTCTGTTAATTCTGTGAGTTTCAATTGATTGTCTTTCAAATGTGAAATCAATCTTGCATTTCTGAAATAAATGCAACTTTGTCATGATGTTTTATCCTATCTATACATTGCTGTATTTTTTGTAAAGAGTGTTTGTGCCTGTGTTTACAAGGAATATTGTTCTATGATTTTCTTTCCTCATATGTCTTTGTTTGGTTATAATATAAGGGGAATGCTGGCTTCACCTCATTATCCTCTTCTCTGTCTGTAGGATCTACAGTGATACTAATAGTTTGTGTAATAGTAGGATACTGATAGTTTGTGTCTTCTTTCATTTTTCTTTATCAGTCTTCCCAGAGATTTTTAATTTTATTGATCTTTTCAAACAATATGCTTTTGTCTCACTGGAATAATATTAATAGATTTTTATCTTAATTTTATCCCCTTACTTGGGGTTTAATAGCTCTTCTTCTTTTAGCCTATTTTAGTAGGGGTTAGAGAATTTATTGTATGCTTCTTGATGCTGCTATAAGCATTTGAAACTACATATTGTCATTTAAGCACTGCTTTAGCTTCATCCCACAAATTTTGAAAGACTGAGTGGTGTCATTTCATTTCAAATATTTTTTAATTCTACTAGTAATTTTTCATTATTCTTATATTTTTATGAAAAATATTGCTTAATTTCCAAGTAATTAAAGATATTTTAGCTATCTTTTTTTTTCTCAGTTCCATTGTGACTGCATGATTTTGGTCCATTTATATGTGTTAGGACATATTTTAGAGCCCAACACTTGAAAAACCATATATTTATCAATAGATGCAAAAACAGCACTTATAAAAACTCAACACTCATGATTCAAAAACAAACAATAATTTTCAGTAGTAACAATAGAGAAAATTTCTTCAACTTGATAAATAATACCTACAAAAAACCCTTACAAAAATATACTTAATAGTAAGAAACTAGAAGCTTCCCTATTCAAATCAGGAACAAAGCAAGGCTGTCCTCTCTCACTACTCCTTTTCAACATAATACTAGAAGGTCTAATTAATCAAATAGTAAAAGAGGGAAAGGAAATAAAATATATACAAATTGAGCTGGAAGAAATAAAACTATCTTTGCAAATGACATGATTATCTGCAGAAAATTAAAAAGAATTGACAGAATCCCTTCTTGTACTAAGAAGGGATCATAGCAAAAATATTATTATCACAGGGCAAAATTATTATACAAAGGGTAACTATTTTCCTATTTCCAGTAGGAATAAGTGGAATTTGAAATAAAGAACACAATACCATTTAAATTGGCCACAAAAGTTTAAATACTTTAGTATGTATCTAACAAAATTAGATGGATAGGAAGACTCTGTGTCAAAGTGTTTGTTCTTCCCAAGTTGACCTAAGATTCAATTCAATGAAAATTGTAGACCATTATATTGTGATATAGACAAGCTGATTTTTTTTAATTAATTAATTTATTTTTTTAGTATGGATTTTTATACATTTCTTGGGTACAACAGGGTTAATCACACATTTTTGTTGGGTACAAGCTAGTACAGGTAAAGACATCCATGCACATATTTCTCATTAACCCTTCCCCAATTCCCACCCACCCTCCCCCTATCTCCTGGTCAGTTTAGTGATTGACTTTGATGTGATCTTGTAAGTACATCATGCTCATTAGG